>LQNS02278150.1:5577576-5591179 GCA_001587735.2 Parhyale hawaiensis
AGAACTGTTTTTTAAGAAGTAATTATATGATGCTCATGCATATGATTATATACTAGGTCGACAAGAAAAAGGAAAAACTATTGGACGTGTTCAGCTGGTCTCTGATGCTGCACATCTTCGCTGGGACGGTCACCACCGCATTTGGTATCACGACTGTAATAACAGGAAACAGTCCACTACCACTGGCCTCATATGCCCTTAGTATTGTGCTCAACCTCCACTATCTCAACTCCATATATGAAACTGGTCAGCGGTACGTCAACCAGGTAAAAGCAATCTATGGTGTTTTTTTTTTTTTTTTTGTTCTTTTCTCGTTGTGCTTGTTTCAGTTAGAGTTTGTTCCCGTAAGCAACAACTATTCTCGAAGCATTAGTGGTACTTAAAGATTGTTGCACTTCTTCCGGTTCATGGTAATGTCAGTGCTTCTTCAATTGAGTGCATTCAGTTCCTCCCTCCACATCACCCTGAGTTCCGTAACCAATATTATTACTTAAGCTAATTAAGCTAACATATCCTCATCACTTTGATTATTCTAGCAAAATACTTACAAAACTTCAATAATCTAGCTTGCTTGTTTGCTTATATGTCGCCGTGCACACAATCTTCGCTATTCTAAAAAATAAACTGAGAAGAGCTCAGAGAATTCAGAAGGGTCATGTGTATTATAATTCTGCTTGTTCCTCCTTACTTTCCTTCCTGCCTTCCTTCCTTAGTTCGTTCCTGCGTTAGTACGACCGTTACGCTTTCACAATTAGACAGGAGCCAATTAAGTATTTTTGATGCCACCGCAGTTGAAATGACGGTCACAGCCAATCTTTCATTATTAAACTGTTGTTGCTCTTAGGTCTTAGTTAGATTTGGTATCAAACATTGAACTTGTTTCACACTTCTTAACACGTTGCTTTGGTACGCATGATAAGGTCTGGAGTATCAATGAAGAACTATATTTCTATTCTGGTGAATTTCCGCATGTTCCAACTCCTAGGCCGAACAAAAATGCCACTCTCACTTCCCTGCCGGATACTGACGTCGGAAAAGAGGAGGAAGCAATGTTCCAAACCCATCCAAACGAACCGACGAGCCCAAATGAGGCGAGCGTCGTCAATTTAGTAGACCTATTATTGTGCTGCATCCTTGAAAATCTTGGAAAACGCATCGTAAAAACGCGCTCAGAGGGTCACTGTCTCCTCCCGCATGGAGGAGACAGTGAGAATTTAGGGGCGCCTGCCTTAAACCTCTCATCCAAAACGAAACTAACGCTTGCTTTGATCAATGCAGGGCATTCACACACCTGAAGAGTGACGCCTTCAGGAAACAAATGGACGAGTACGTTGAGAACAGAATTTTCAAACAGGATTATCTTGATCTAGTCCCTCAAATTCTCGCTTCACATGCCCGTCAGGATAGTTGTAAAAAATATTAACGGCAAAATTGACATCAAATCTATCCTGCCATTCAATCCAGAGCAGTAAAACTCCAGCACGAGGGTAGACCAGCAAGTGCAAAATCAGCAACTCGACATAAACCAGATAGACAATCACATGAATAGACTATATATCTATAAAGAAGGCGAGCACTACAGCGCCCTATGTAACGCTCCGGCGGTAGCTTATCCTGCCAAACCAGCTGCAATCCTCAAAACTAAAGCTCCTAAAACCAGCCTAAGACGCTGACAGTCGTAGTCCGCACATTCTACATCTAAATGCAAACGCCCACTTTCAGCTTCAGCTAGCAATAGAAGTATAACCATCACGCACGTCAACGCTCAGAGCTGCTTTGCCCATGCCAAGCATAACAAGATAAACTAATTTTGGTGGAAAGCAACGTAGACGTTCTCTGTCTTTCAGAGACTTGGTTTGACCCTAAAACAGCAAGCTCATATCTAAATATTCCCAATTATAAATTCTTCAGGCAAGGAGGACAAAACGAAACAGAGGCAGTGGATCAGCCATTTATTTTAATAAAAATTACACTGTGGAGCAAATCTTTAAAATGAAGATTGTGAGGATGTCAAAATGGTCTGGCTGTCCATCCAGATTAACAAATCCAAAACGTCCAAAGTCGGTAGTGTCTATTGGCATCCGAAAGCAACAGTTGATGCTCTAAAACCTTTAGAGCGGTTTTTTCGAAACTTTCTTAAGACAAAAAAAGTTCTATGTCTTAGGGAGCTTTAACATCGATGTTACAAACGGTAACGATAGCTTGACTAGGTTAACTCGCCGCTTTAACCTATCTCAGTTGGTGCATCAAGCAACAAGATTAACACTGAAAAGTAAGCCAATAAACACTGTAGGTAACCTTTACCTCAGAGATATGTTGTATTCCCTGAAAAACACCAAGGCGACGGGACACGACAATACATCTTTCACCTATGTTAAACAGGAAGGAGTCTAAGAAGCTAATGAACAGGGCTGCGTGGAGGAGCCGGATGTCAGCTCATGAAAGTCGGCATATGCGTTGTTAATCAAGGGTTGTGTGAAGCGGTACAGCTGAGGTCATGATGTTGAGACTAGGTCTTGTGCTATGGATATAGAGCGACTAAAATGTTGTGGGTTCTATTGGGTTCGAAAAGTCAATGAATGAGAAGTCATTCTTGCTGATGTGATGGTTGTATTGCTCAGCATGTATGCGGGGGCAAGGAGGCTGAATTTGAAGGTTTTGCAAGGGGCAAACCAGTTCGGCTGGATATGCCTAGATATTGGTCAATGCGGGCTTTGAAATGTTGCCCAGTGCTACCTATGTACGAGGCATTGCATCCTCTGCATTTGAAACGGTAAATAACACCTGACAGCAGTTGTGTGGGAGGTTTGTCTTTAAATTTAAAGTAGGACCCTGTGGTAAACGTGTTTTTGTACGAGAACTTGAAGTTTATGTGTGGGTAGGCTTCAGAGAGGAACGTTTTCAATGTGTTTGCTGCACTAACGGAAGCTTTGTTGTAGTACGGAAGCGAACGAAAGAAGTCCAATTTAGGGACAAAGGATTTGCTAATGCTGGGATCAAACAGTTTGTCTAGGAACAATTTGCAGTAGTGGTCTAGAAGATGGTGCGGGTAACCGTTATTTTTGAAGAAAGTTCGGAGAAAGTCAACTTCGTTTGAGAAGGTAAGGTAGGAGGAGGACAAAATTTGCTAGCAACGATCTAAGCGGGCTACCCATGGAGACCCCATCTATTTGTTTGAACAGTCGCTAGCAAATATCTTCCTATGCCATCACGAAACACTTTGGTCAGCGACTGCCCAAATGACTTCAAACCGATCCACTAAAAGTCGCTATGTAGATGATACCTTCCTAGTATTTAAGAACCAAACAGACTCTGACTTATTTCTACAATATTTAAATAGTAAACATCCAAACATCAAGTTCACCGCCGAAAACCAGTCAGATAATTCTTTACCTTTAGATGTTTTAGTAACCAACCACGACTCGACGCTTGTCACTGGGGTTTATAGAAAGCCCACGTTCTCGGGCCTTGGGACAAACTTTTTCAGTCACTGCTACGATCAATTTAAGATCAACGCTATAAAAACTCTACTATTTCGAGCATACCATTTGTCCTTCTCCTACCTTACCTTCTCAAACGAAGTTGACTTTCTCCGAACTTTCTTAAAAAAACCGGTTACCCGCACCATCTTCGAGACCACTGCTGCAAATTGTTCCTAGACAACGGTTTGATTCCGGCATTAGTAAATCCTCTGTCCCTATTTTGAACTTCTATCATTCGCTTCCGTTCTACAACAAAGCTTCTGTTAGTGCAGCAAACAAATTGAAAACGTTCCTTCCTGAAGCCTACCCACACATAAACTTCAAGTTCTCGAACAAAAACACGTTTACCATAAGGTCCTACTTTAAATTTGAAGACAAACCTCCAAGACAACTGCTGTCAGGTGTTATTTACCGTTTCAAATGCAGAGCATGCAATGCCTCGTACATCGGTAGCACTGGACAACATTTCAAAGTCCGCATTGACCAACATCTAGGCGTATCCAACCGAACTGGTTTACCCCTTGCATTCAGACCCCGCCTACATGCTGAGCAATACAACCATCCCATCAGCAGGAAAGACTCCTCAATCATTGACTTTTCTAATCCAATAGAACTCACACCATTGGAGTCACTCTATATCCATAGAACAAGACCTAGTCTCAACATCATGACCTCAGCTGTACCGCTTCACGCAATCCTTGATTAACTGTACAGGAGCTGACATCCGGCTCCTCCACGCAGCCCTGTTCTCCTATGTTAAAGATGCATTTTCCGTTATAGGTCCTTTCCTTCTGCATATCATAAACACTTCAATTATAACTGAAACGTTTCCTCACTCCTGGAAGCAATCTGTCATAAAACCCCTTCATAAGTCGGAGGAGCAAGAGACACTCGGGAACTATAGGCCGATTGCCTTCTCCCATGCTCTCAAAACTACACGAAAAGGCTGTGGCAGACCAGCTAGCAAACCACCTCGATCGATCAAGTATTCTTCACAAAAACCAGTACTCCTACAGAGCACGTACTAACACGCAAGATGCTCTTCTAAACATCACTGACGCCATCTACCGGAATATGGATCAAAGTCATTTCACTGTTCTCCTACTACTTGATCTGTCCAAAGCATTTGATAGTGTTCACCATGGTTTGCTGCTAGATAAAATTACATCCATGAACATTTGCCCTAATTGGTTTGCAAGCTATCTACAAGACAGGTCACATGCTGTCATGCTCAATAAAACTCAGTCGCCCTATATCGTGAACATTTTTGGTGTCCCACATGGATTGATCTTGGGACCCATATTGTTTTCAATATTCGTGAATGATATCCCCTTGGATCAGCATGACTGCACCTTCTCTATGTAAGCCGATGATGTCAAAATTGCAATTGCATTTAAACCAAAGGGAGAAGAAGTGAGTGAGTATACGAAAATTCTCCTGAACAAGTTAAAAGCATGGTACGATGCAAATGGGCTATAACTGAATACGGATAAAAAACAATGCATCGTATCTGGCACTCACCAACTCTACAAGCAGCTGCAACCTATCTCTACTTCCTTTAACAACTCAATCATTACCCCTGTGAAGTTGTCAAATCGCCTGGGGTGTGGATGATTAGACATCTAACGTTTGACGATCACATTCAAAATTATGCAATACCGTAAACGGCACCCTAAAATTTCTCCATAAAATTAAACATCTTTTGGATCAAAAATCTTGTCTCCTCATCCACTCGCTTGTTTTCTCTCATTTCAATTACTGTGGTTTGATTTGGGCTAAAGCCCCTGAATATCTGACATCAGACGTACAAAAAGCCCAGAACTTTCCAGCAAAAGTGGTTCTCAATGGAAAATTCACTAAACGCGATCATGCCAGCCCACTGTAAGAGAAGCTCCACTGGCCACGAGTTAGCACAAAGCTGAAGATAAATGAAGCGCAATACGTTTTCCATTCACTGCATGGCGCTCCTAGAAATGCCGAGGTTGTGCAGTTTACTCGAAACAGTCAAATCAGTGGACGACCTCTCGGCGAGAGCATCTCCAAGAGCGCTACAGCAGCACCAAGGCTGGTCAACAAGCTCTTTCTATTTCTGGAGCTATGCTTTGGAATGCTCTTCCTCTTCAATTGAGGATGCGATTGAATATAATCAGCTCACCAGGATGGTGTTGTCACACTTCGAGCAATCCCAATAATTGCACAAAAACTCTATAGATAAACTGTGTGCTAAATTTCTCTAACTGAAAGAGGCATACTTTTCTATCCGTAATAGAAATGTAAATAACTAGTATCTTCTACACCTGCTCTTTTCGCTTATTTTATTTTTTACGCATCAAAAATATGAATACTACTAGATACACTACTTGCGTGCCACACAACGCGTTTATAAACGTACTATATTTCTTTTCTGAGTAATTTCGGGTTGTAAATGTGTTATAGATCTTTTGAAGTGTGATTACATTCAGTCTGTCATATATTAATAGACGCACTGTTGCGTTCCATGAAGCGCATTTATAGACTTATCATGTCTATTTTGATGTTGCGTTACATGCAGCACATTTGTAGACTTCCTATGTTTATTTTGATGTGTAATTGTATTCAATCTTTGTCATGTGTGGCACCACAATATTACGCCACATAACATGTACATGGTGTATATCAAATTCTTTTGGACAATTTTTTTTCTTTAGTTTAATTTATTTTATTGTTACTGTTATAATTGTTTTTTTATTTTTTCATTCAGCCCCAGGGGGTATGGATGCTGGCGGGGCCCTTTCCCTGCCAATATCATGTTTGGGCCTTATGAACCCGAGGGGTTTAAGTGTCTTCTCCGTAGGACATGTTTCAGCTTGCCGCAATTCCTGCTGTCGATATTTTTCTTTACGAAGATAGATAGGCTATCAATACTTCCCCCTGTTTCCGGAGGTGGGCCGCTAATTGAGATGAGCGATTTACAGTACACCACGAGGCCTGTGCCTTCTCCCGCACGTGTGGAGGACCATGGAAGAGACCGTCTCTACGGGCGCAAAAAAATTGAACTGTGTAGCTAATCAGAGATAGAATGAACACGTTAAACAAAATCTGGCCAATCTTGTTGCGTTCTACATTGTTTAGTATGTCTAGTATTAGTATTACATTTTTCTCATTTTTATCACAGAATAAAAACCTTAGACAAAATCTGGCGTCTGGTAAATTCTTCACCGTGCGCTAGCTTTAAGAATACAGACAAAAATACTCATGTTAGCTTTAAGACGAGGAATTAAACACTCGTGGCACTGCGCCCTCCTAATCTATTGTGCACCGCATCCATATGGGATAATGATTTATTTTTACTCTGCTTCTTTGCTAAAATTCTTTAGGTAACCGTGACTGACACTCTCTAGAGCATAGCAAACATCTCAGTTGATTCATATCTTCTAACGTGATCTCTGAATACTCTTCTATTGTCCCACAGGCTATTTTTCACCAATAAATCCTTGTCTATCTCAACTAGGGAAATCACGGCTATATAATGAATTCAATTGCAAACGTGCAGCGTCTCTTTTACTGCAATATAATTTATCTATTCTCTTTTATTTCAAGATTGTTATTTTATTATTATTATTCCTTGTAATACATGTCCGTTTCTCATTCACTCCTGAATATGGTTAGCTGATCTATATATTCTAAATTTCCCATCGTACTTTTCTCCTCTTTTTTGAAATCCCTGTAAACGTACCGTTTACTTGCCCTAGCCCACTTTAGGCTGTATACTGTATTTCATACTCTCAAAAAAAGAAAACCCTTTCACCCCACCTCTGTGTAACCAACGCTCCTCTCAACGGAAGATAATGTCAATATCATCTCCTTATTTAGATGCAGTCATTGCACTACTAGATCTCTGCAAACTTAATGCCAATAATTGTCTCTTATGTTATTTTTAGTATTATTCTTATGTTAGTACTAAGCATGAAAACCCAAGGATGTTGTGTCATAACCTTGTTGGACACAGTCTCCATATGAGAAATAAATCTGTTTTGTTTTCTTTTTTTTTAGTTCTCCTTCAGGTTTTCAAACTTCCTTGTACAAAATCATCGACGACGATGTCTTACCTGCCCGATCGAGCTCTATTTACAGTAGCTGCCTGTGTCATGTCTACGAACGTAAAATTGAACGAAACCGTGCCAACCAAGTCGCTAGTTTTCCTGCGAAAATACTAATAGAATGCCTGCCTCCTACGAAGAAATTGCGAAATGAGGCAACTGCATCAATGAAAAGTAACGGAGAAATGGTAACTAAGAGAGGACCAGCAGAGTTTAACAAAAGCTACATTCTGATAAATTAGTCAGGTGTGTGCATTCGTTTTTCCTATCTATTTAATGCAAGCATCAACCCCAAAAGATTTCCCGATTCTAAGCGTGAGTACCTCCACCAAGCATCGTAATGTTGATGAAAAATTTTAAGTTTTCTTGAAACCATTATTTCTCTCTGATCATTACCAAAAATCCAGGCATTTGTGCCTCTTGAGGTCAATTAAGGACAGTTCCTGTAATTTTCTTGCGGCTCCATGGGTAACTTCATACATGAAGGCCTAGCAAATAATAAAACATAAAATGGAACACAGATACGAACAAACAGATCGTCACCTTTGTATCTTCTAATATTTTAACAAATCATGTGAATTTAATGAAAGTCTGTGGATAACTTTTCAGGTTATTTAGCGATAGACATAAAAACAAACACCGACACAAACAGAACGGACTGACAGATCACAAAAATTCGGCCAGTTGCTCTTCGTAATATATATTCTCCAAATTTGCAGCAAGTTTTGTGAAAAATGTTTGACAAGTTTAAGAATCATGTTACCAAGAAAAAATATGCACAAGAACGGATCTTCACCAGAAAATAATCATAAGTTTCTCCAAACCTGCCAAACATGTCCCGTAAGCTTCTCAAGGACTGTATGTAGCAGCATTTTTTGTTATGTTGATGACAGATAGACAAATTCCGACCAAAAATATAACCTCCTTCGTGAAGGTATCAAGTGACTAACGAAGAATTTAAATGTCTCTCGCGATCGAATGAGTGCAGAAAGTTATGACGAGAGAAGAGAAAATTCATGAGAGATTGTAAGTAAGCACAGATTTGAGAAACGGAGTCATGAAAGGTGAGCTGCTACGATTGAAAAGAATGTAAATAGATGGTACGTACGTTAAGTGCGTTAGGCTAGTTGACAACCGTTGGCTTAAATAAATAAAAAACGTTGAGTTAGCTGAGGAGCGATGAGTAAGATAGGAGTGTGAGCTGTGAGTGTTACAATAGATGAGGAGCGTTAGTTCAACGAGAATCGAGAGGTTGGAGGAGGAATGTTAGGCTAGGTCACGAGCGTTACCTCAAGTGATGGATGGTGAGCGTTAGATTAGATAAGGTGTATTGGGTTACATGAGGAGTGTTATAATTAGATGAAGCGTTAGGCTGGGTGAGGAGCGTTAGTTCGAATGAAGAACGTTATGTTGAATGATGAGTGTTAGTTTGGATAAGAAGCATTATTATTATTATTAGGTCTGGTGAGGATAAGGAGCGTTAACGTTAATAGTTTATTTGGGAAGCGTTATGAAACCGTAACAACTAAGTCTCAAATTTTCTGCGAAAATACTGATGGAATGCCTGCCTACGTTTAGCTGTTACTTATTAGCTACCCAGTCTCAAATAAATGGGGAAATGATAGCTATACCAATGAAACGTAGCGGGAAAATGGCTACGAAGAGAGAACCCGCAAAGTTTAACTAACAAAAGCGTGTGAAGCGTGGGTATGAGTTAGTATTTAATGCCTATTTAATCCATTCATAAACAATAGAAAATTACCAAATTCGGAGCGCAAATACCTCAGCTCAGCATTGCAGTTTAATGGAAAATTTAAGTTGGTGTTGAAATCATCATTTCTTTTTGATCATTACTAAAATCCGGTCATTTGTGCCTCTTGGCGTTAAGGACAGGGCCTGTAATTTTGGTGAAGATCCGCTGGTAACTTTTTGCGTTCAGTTCTTTAGGAAAAATAGAAAGAAACACACATACGAACAACCTGGTAATCACTAAAATTTAGTCCTCTAGTTCTATGTAGCTTCTAACATCTTTAACGAATCCTGCGATATTGTTGAAGAACCGTCCACTGTTTTCGAGGTATTTTCTGATAAACATAAAAACAAACATTGAGACAAACAGAACGGACTGACACATCAAAGATATTTTACCAGTTGCTCATTGTAATATTGCCAGAAATTACTGCAAGTATCAGGAAATTTTGTTCAGAAGTGTTAGAGTCGTCATGTTACCGAGAAAAAATATGCAGTCGGACTGATTTTCACCAGAAGTTAACCCTCTATTTCTATTGACTTACATGATAAACATATCCTGTAAATTTCATTAGAATTGTCCAAACCTTTTTCGTTATCTTGATGACAAACTTCGAACAAAAACATAACCTCTTTAACAAAGGTAACAAGTGACTACCGAAGAATTTCAATGGCTCTCACGATCGAATGGGTGAAGAAAGTTATGAAGAGAGAAGAGAAAATTCAAGAGACAGAATTGAGGAATGCAGTCATGAAAGGTGTAAGATTGAAAAGACTGTGAATAGAAGGTAGGTACGCTAAATATATTAGGTAAGTTTGTAAGCGTTGGTTTAAAGGGAGAACGTAAATTTAACTCAGAAGCGTTGAGTTAGGCCTAGTTCTGTTAGATTGGAGTGGGAGCTGTGAGTGTTGGATTGTATGATCGAGGAGCGTTAGTTTGACAAAAAGCGTGAGGGTGGAGGAGGAATGTTAGGTCAGGTGACGAGAGTTAAGTCAAATGAGAAGTGTTATGATGGATGATGAGCGTCAGATGAGATGAAGTGTATTAGGTTGCATGAGTGTTACGTTAGATGAGAACCGTTTGGCTTGGTGAGGAGCGTTAGCTTCATTGAGGAGCGTGGTGTTAAATAGAGCAGTGCTAGACGACGAGTGATTTGTTAGAGGAGGTGGATTCGATATAGAGCTTTAGCTCGAATGAAGAGCGTTATGTTAAATGATCAGTATTAGTTTAAATGAGAAGTAGTAGGTCGGGCGGGAAGCGTTTGGTTGTTCCGGGAGCGATAACTTTAATAGCTCAAATTGGAGCGCTACAGTGGGCGAGGCGTATTAGGTTAGCTGAATAGCGATAGCGTAAATGAGGAGGGTTATCTTTGATACGAAGCGTTATTTGATATGATGAGCGTCAAGTTACATAAGAAGCGTTAAGTTAGATGAGTTTAAGTTAGAAAGAGCAACGCTAGGCGGCGAGTGCTAAGATAGATGAGGAGCGTTGGGTTAGGGAAGGTGTGTTAAGTTGGCTGCAAAGCGATAGCTTAGATAATCATTGTTATGTTAGATGAGGAGCTTTAGATTAGGTAAGGAGCGTCAAACTGTATGAGGAGAGTTAGGTTAGAGCAGTGTTGGATATTGAATGTTAAGTTAGATGAGGTACGTTGTGTTAGATGAGTGGTGATATAATAGATGAGTTGAGTTATTTTATGTTGATGTGGTGAGTTACATAAGCTTTTGTGCGTTATGTTAGAGGAGGTGTTGCCCAAGTTTGCTGGATTAGATGGGATAGTTAGAATAGATATACGATAGGTTAGTTGACAACCATTACATAAGATTAAGTTCGTTAGGTAGATGTGGGGGATAGGTTGTACGACATGTGTTAAGACTCATATGGAACATTGGATGTATGACTAGCGTTAACTTAGCCCAGTGGTTCTTAACCTGTGTTCGATTGAACCCCAGAGGTTCGGTGAACCAGTTTTAAGGGTTCGGCGATCTGGTTCACCCTACACGTATGATTCGTGGCGTCACGCTCTGCTTGTTTGTTTTGTTCTCTGAACACAGTGATTTTGTGTGTAATGATGCATAGTGCAGTTTGCACACTAATATTGTATATAGTCATATACATATGCTCTGAATTTGAAGAAAAACAAAAGCGCACTTTAGTTTCCCTACTACGAAGAGTTCGATGAATGCATGTTTGGAACTTGCGGGGTTCAGTGCCTCCAAAAAGGTCAAGAACCACTGACTTAGACCATACATGTTAAGGTGGACAGACGTTGTTGAGTTAGAAAGAGTTCCTCAGGGAGAAATGACTTGCGTTAACTTGGATGATGTGGGTTCCGTTAGAAGATTTGCTTTAGGTTGAACCTAATTTAAGTTGTAATAGCGTAGTGTAGGTCTGGTACATTTGTAAAAGTTAAGATATTTATCAACTGTGGAATTTCCACGGGTCCCGCTAGTAATGCATTTATTTGTTATTTCAACTCATCATTAATATGGAGAAGCTCCGTATCCTGAATACGACTCATTAGTGCTTTCATTGCAGAAAAATATTCGTTTCTCTGAACAACTGGAATACTTGAGATAGGTTTCTTGCGACTCAATTGGTCACGGGCAGTTTAGTAGTAATTGAATTTTTTTATGGGGAGGGATACATCTTCTAAGTTCTTCCCCATTCGAAATGCAGTAGTAATGATTAAGGTAAAGCGAATCTAATGCTATATATACAAAAAGGTCGTTACAAAACTCTAGTGCTTCCTTTTTTTACTTCGCTCAAAAGGATCCGAGAGGAACGCAAATTGCATTGTTATGATGACTGAACTTAACACTCATGACCTGAATTGAAAGTTTCATGTCTCTGTTGCCGATATTGACGGTGTGACATTCCACGCAAGCAATCCCTGTAATGGACGTGCATCAGACGCACAGATGTGTCATCAAATTCCTCCATGCAGAAAAAACTGAACCCAACAACATTCACCAGCTCCTTGTGAACGTTCACTAAGTCAATACAGTTTATGTCAGCACGGTTAGGAGATGGGGTCATTCGTTTCAAAGTGGTGACAGAGAAATGTGAGTAACAAAGAACGCTCTGGGCGCCTGTGCACAGCCACCATGCCGGAAAACAGAGTGCGCCTCGACCAGCCATCCGCACAGATCGGAGGATAACTGTGATTGAAATGCGTGTAAAGTAGGATGTGGCCAGAGAAAAGGAAAACAATCCGTTTGCAATACGACAGCTCCATGACGCACACAAGTTTGAAAACCACAGAATGTGTGACAGAGTTCGGCTGTATAGTGCTGTCTCACCCAAAGTATAGTCCTGACCTGGCATCGTCACACTTGCACTCGTTCGAACCACTGAATGACGCATTACGTGGGCAGCAATGCCTCGACAACGCTGTATTCGCGGCAGTGTAAAAAGTGGAGTGCCTTGGCAGGTGCTGATTTTTACGACCGAGGCATCACGGCTCTCGTTCATCTCTGGTAAGAGTGCATTGCGCATGGTGGTGACTACGTAGAAAAATAAATTCTGGAGCACAAAAAGTAGTACGTTTTAATTGATGGTGCCACATCTGTCTTCATAGCTCTTCAACTTTTTAAGTGAAAAATAGGAGGTATTACTTTTGCAATGGTCCTCTTAAATAATATAATAAAAAAATTATTATTATTATAGATTTATGGTAAATAATCAAATTATTTTACCTCTGTAAAACACTGTATATTTCTTGCAGATACACAGCATGAAACAAGATGCAGTCGATGTGTCCAGAGTAGTAAGGAATACAGATGACCGCATACAAGTAAGCAAGAAAAAAGCATTGTCTTAAATTATGGACAAAAATTTAGGAGCGAGGGAAAACATCTTGGGTAGATGTAAATTTTGAAACATTATTAGTTTGTACCCAAATGCTAAGTCAGATTTCGTTTTTTGAGTGCAAATCGCCTCGCCCGATGCTCGGAACATACCGCGATGTGTAAATATAGCAACCGTTAGTTATAGCGATTACATAGGTCAGACATGTTTCAGAAAGATTGTTTTGAAGTTAAGATAAACGTTAATACATCCAGCAGAAAATTTATAAGGTCAAAAAGGATACAGATATTTAATATTCTTTTCTCTCGCGCAGATGATACGGCTGATGCATGAGTTGGACCACATGGCAGCGTTCAAAATTGCGGAGACTTTTCCAGTACAACGGAGTTCGTTCATTTCGGTAATTCTGCACGTAAAGCCCGCTCCAGACGATGGTCTTTTGCCTTGTGTTCTAACTTCACAGCGTTCGAATGCGTTGTTCT
>LQNS02278150.1:5620701-5631812 GCA_001587735.2 Parhyale hawaiensis
TTCTCCTTCTAAGTTAGAGCTTTTTACGTCTCATTTTATCAGAATTTTACAAGAAAATATTTTGGTCGTTCACCTCAAAAAGAGAAAAAAATGCAAAGAATCGTCAATCATGAGACACAGCAAAATGTAAAATTGAACAGTGTTGCCACAAGATGTCACGATTTCCCAGCAAGTTTAATGAAAATTTGATCACGAAAAATGAGATAGGGTCAATTTTGTGCTGAAGCTATTAGTTTCGTTCCAAGCGAATGGAAGGCATCGATGACGCTGGGAGGAGCGACATCTGAGGGGCACTTACGTTAATGGTGAACAGTGCTCATGTAGTTGGTAACACAGGGTATATATAGCAGAATTGATAGTGTAACGGCTATTAAAAGTTGGCGGTACCATTCCCAAGTGAGGCGAGGGAAAGTGATATCTGTCTAACCTTGTTTTCAATATGTTGTTTACCTCAAGATGTGAGCCGGATTATGACAGTTTATGAAAGGAGGTGTAGTGCTCCGAATCTACTGAAATGCTAAGGGAACGCTACTCTACATCAATGTTTAAGGAATCGCAGATTCAATGGGACCAATACCGATAAGTTAAGCCACGAAGAGAACTGTCATTCTCCGCACATAACGGTTTTATTATTGATAAATTACACAAGTGATAGTTATAGCATTGCAGTTCAAGCTGCAACAAACACAATTTCTCAGTAAATTTGTGGCCGTAAGGCCATAAAAAGTAATTTCTAACTCTAGCTAAGCTTATTCAGCTACCACAATACCATTCATAGTACATCAACGGCGACAATGAAAATGTATTAGCAGCTTAAATATGTACATATGATCATGCGGTCTTACCCTCAAGCCTAAAACTTGAAAACCTTGCCACTTTTAACATGATATTCTTCCTATTCAAGCTATATAAGCCAATTAAACAAAATCTAAACAGCTGGGCAGCTCTGCTACATCCTTCGCAGGGGCAAGGCTAGCCCTGGCTAATTGGCCTAAAGCTTGATAGTCTATTTTGCGGAAAGCGAGGAATATGAATTTTTAAAAATTTCACAGTACCGGAATCCTACAGAGTGGCAACAACTGTGTACAGCCGCGCACAGCTGAAATGCGGCATAATTTTAAAAGAAAAGTGCTAATTTTCCTTTTTGCGCAACTTAAACCCCCATCACTAATGGAGGCTACGCTCCGGAAATTCTTGGTCCTAACAGGCCCTGTTCCTTAGCAAAGCAACACAGCATTCGTACAAATTCAGGTCAATCTGGTATCTGAGGTCTTCAAAGCACACTTTCAGGACGTAACCCAACAATGAATTACATTATAAATTCTCATATGATTCACTTTTGCAACGCATCCGACACTATAGGTACATCTGTTGAACGGCAGTAGTATCTGTCATAAATTCACACATTTTTTAACTCTCTTTGACTTCGGATGTGGGTACAAGCAGTAGGTGCTAAAGGGAAAAAGTGAGGTAAGCTGACGAGTAATAACGCTTACGCAAGTTCAGAAAAGGTTTTATTTTCATCATGCGAAATGGGTGATTCAACAGAAATAGGAGAAAGTTTCATCACACATGGAATAGGTTACAAATATTCACTTTGTCTTAACCAGCTACCTACTGAAAGTTTTGACTGTACAATATTGAGTTAAATTATGATCATTATTATCAACTCAAGGTTTTACCGCCACACCTCAACAAAGTGTGATTCCAGCAGTGAGGCTCGGTGCGGCCGCCGTGGGGAAAACACATAATGGACGACAAAGTGTTCAATGACTGATAATTGGTTTCTAGTCGGCCACGTGCGCTACTGTGGGCAGAGAAACATGGCTCAATCAATAGAAAAACACTCGCATGGACAGCCCCTTTCGTGGCCTTCCACACGAGAGAGAGTACAGAAGAGGCGTCGCGCGGACTAGGCCGGCTATCACGATCGACAGCCCACCTTGTGGAACAGAACGAATATAGAGAACCTACCTAATACTGTACATCAAACTAAGCTTCTCAGCAGGAACTGCGGCTAGCTGCAACATCCCCTGCGGAGAAGGCACTGGGACAGCCCTTGCGTTCGTGAGGCCCATTGGCTATATATTACGACAGGTGAAAGGCCCGTCAGAATAAACCCCTGAGAACATATTGAGTTAAAACTTCCTTCACATTCATAGCAAGTAATCGGCACTACAACCCAGTAGTTTTAATGACATAATTTCAACGACATATGACATAGTCAACATAGGCCAGATTGGTCATCACTTGATACAAATTGTTGCCCACCGTTTATTGCAATCAATGGAACACAGAGGCAGAAGTAGACTCACTACCCACGTTGAGCTTTTTAAAAGCGCCGTACACATGAGACGAAAGCTGACGCAGGTACTGTAGCATCCACTTCAAGCGCATACTAATTTGAAAATATCCATATAGCAGTGTCGAAATACAAGGAGTCTAAGTTTATATCTACTCCACCAGATGTACAAAAATACTATTCTGCCGAATGATTATTAATAATGAGACAGTGGCCTTGCGAATTCATCATGTATTAAAGGCTTGAACAACATAGTAATGTAGCAAGACATCAGACGAAAAACAGGAAAAATAGCATAAATACGTAACTAATATCAGCAGTGAATAATTACCGTCGCAGCACATAAAAAAGTTCTAGTTCTAAGACAAAATTACTATTGTAAACACAGTATACAAGTCAGCTCGCAGTAGTTACTCAAGACACGCAGGAAGGATTTGCTACAAATGAAAATTAACGAAATGCTGCAATATGCAAAACGGTGATGGGGAAAAATCATAATGCAACAACCGACGAATGTCGGGACCGCCTAGTCCGAGACCCAAGAAGTCTCATCTCAGTGGACTGGATGTAGTTAACAAAATACAAATGAAGTGCTAAGAGAAATGAGCCAACAAGGGGAGGCACGAGTCGCCCATCAACTAGTTTTCTCTCCTTAAAAGTAATAGATGAAAACGCATTAAGAATTAACTTGTAGGTATGGAACTCCAGAAACACTGAAAAGAATACACCTTGCGGGGACTTCGCAGGCTGTAATAAGGAAAAAGGCAGCTGAAAAGTCTAATGATTACGTTTCAATATGGATCCATTTAAGATTAGGCAAGGAAATCATTCAGGTCTCCTCCTCCTCCTCACTATCATCATATACTGCAAACGCTGGGTGGACTTTCTGCAATATAGACGTGCCCTCATGCTTTACACTAGCACTACTTGAATTCTTAGCTGAACTTGGCTCTGATGATGGAAGGAAAAAGCTGATTTTATCTTCTAGCTCGGATTTTATCAGTGTTTTGTGATGTTCTTTAACAGCCATATACAACTCTTCAATACTCTGAGAAAATCCTTGTCGTTCCGCAACTTTTTTCTTCAAAAACAATATGGTATCTGTGGGATTCATGTGCACTGTTATATCAGCCCATTCTTCAATGTCTTTCTTCGAAGCTTTACATGGTTTCTTCTTCAATAGAGCAATGAGAGAAGAGAGCTGAGATAGCGTCTCACGAACGATTACTTTCTCAATGAATGACGAAGAGGTATCAGTCAAAATGGCAGTTAATTTTTCTTCGATGTGTACACACAAATCATGATCGTCCTTCGACAATGACTGCAAGGGATCCAATCCAATTTCTTCGGCCGCTTTAGCTTTGGCTAAAAGCTCAGATATAGCTGGGGCCAGGGTACCGACTTTGTGTGATATTTCATTAACAACAGCTAAAACCGACACAACATTGACATCAAGAGAGTCGCCAGTTTCTACATATTCTGAAGGTCCTGAAAGAGAGCTTGACCCACTGGGTTTCCCTTCAAGCAGGTCAGTTTCAGGTTTAAGGAACTGGGCAGAGCTCTCATGCAATGCAGTCAAAGTCGGCTGAGAACCAGTCACACGAGTACTAAAGTCTAAGGAAAAACAGTCGGTAGTTTCTGTTTCATTTGCCAAATTCCCTGTCTTCAAAGATAAATTGTCACTAGCGGTTACTGGCGGCATTTTCTTTTGAGCACTTGCTTTCGGTGACTGAGAACACACAGCGGCCAAAGTGTCTTCGGTAGCCAACCGTAGTTTTTCCGCTATACTCTCAGGCAATTGGTCGCTTCTATCTGGTAAGTTAGGTTCTTTCAAATCAGATGGCTCCATATGAGATAAAGAATTCTTCGGGGATTCAAGCGATGTGCTAGTAATGTTAGGATCTATATCTGCATGTGTTACTAGAACATCTTTCTTTTTTCTTTTGGCGGAGGAGTGTTGCTTTTTAACATCATGTGACCTTCGTTTATGGCTTTTATCAGATGATGAATCTGAATCATCCTTTCCACTTCGTTTCGAAGAACTCGTCGACGAATAACGTTTCTGTGATGGCTTCTTGCTGGTGCTCATTAGTTTCAGCATATCGTTCTTTTTCTTCTGCCAGTCTTCTTCAAATATTTCTTGTACTTTTTTCATCCAAACATAACTTGTGAACTGTTCAACAATAACGTCATGCGGCGTTCCTAACGAAACCAAGGAGAGACAAGCGGGGGAGCCAAAATACAGAGTTAGCTCTGTATTATACCTCGGATGACTAGTAGGATTCTTCATGTAAGCACGACATTCATCATTGTGTAGTACGGCAATGCTAGCCAGAGCCTGTTTTATTAATGGGTCATTCTCGTCGGGAACAGAAGGACCCCTTCCTCCAAAAGATTGACCACCAGGTGATCGATGGCCTGGCGAGCGTCTGGAATCTCTAAAAGGACCTCGACCAGGGGATGGGCTTCGACCTCTCAATGGAGAACGCCCTCGTCCACTATATGGAGATCTACGACTGGGTGATCGACTCCGGAATCTGAAAGGCGGATCACGACCAGGTGACCAGTCTCTGAAAGACGGTCCACGATCAGGTGATCGCTCTCTGAAAAGCCGACCACGGTCAGGTGATCGGTCTCTGAAGGGTTGACCACGACCAGGTGATAGGTCTCTGAAAGGTGGATCACGACCAGGTGATCGGTCTCTGAAGGGTGCACCACGACCAGGTGATCGGTCTCTGAAAGGTTCACCACGACCAGGTGATCGGTCTCTGAAAGGTGGACCACGACCAGGTGATCGGTCTCTGAACGGCGGACAACGGCCAGGCGATCCGTCTCTGAAAGGCCGACCACGGCCAGGTGACCAGTCTCTGAATGGCGGACCACGACTAGGTGATCGATCTCTGAAGGGCGCACCACGACCAAGTGATCTATCTCTGGAAGGTAGACCACGGCCAGGTGATTGGTCTCTGAACGGCGGACCACGACCAGGCGATCGACCATCTCTGAAAGGCGGCCCACGACCAGGCGATCGACCATCTCTGAAAGGCGGACCACGACCAGGCGATCGACCATCTCTGAAAGGTGGACCACGACCAGGTGATCGGTCTCTGAACGGAGGACTACGACCAGGCGATCGGACTCTGAACGGAGAACTACGAGCAGGCGATCGACCATCTCTGAAAGGTGGACCACGACCGGGCGATCGACCATCTCTGAAAGGCGGCCCACGACCGGGCGATCGACCATCTCTGAAAGGCGGCCCACGACCAGGCGATCGATCATCTCTGAACGGAGGTCCGCGACGAGGTGAGTACCCACGGTGCGTCCACTGAGTTCGTATTTCTGGCGATTGACCATAATGAACGACAGAAGAAAGGCGGCCAGAAGACCGACTCGAATCTTCCCTTGACAAGCTTCGGCCGCTTTTCAGCTGTCTATGCATTGGGGACCTACTTCTCTCGTTCCAGGGCATACGATCAGTCGAAAGTCCTGGAGTAGGGCAAAGTGGTCTGTCCCGATCAGCACCAAGTGGATGAGCGCGCATATCAGATTCCTTTCTCTGGGGTGATGAACGGCTTTCACGAGATCTACTTCGGTGGCGGGTTCGCGGCTCTTTCTCTGAAGAATATCGATCAGTCGATCTCTCCGAAAACGGAAGGCAGTCTTTAGCACTCTTTTTATTGTCTTGACTAAGGCTAGAGCTTTCAACCGAGCCAGTACCACAATCAATGGAATTCTTGTCTAGAAGCAGAGAGCTTTTTGGTGAAGACTGGCGATCACAGGACTGAGGAAACGAAGTGGCTGGCTCGGTTTTTGCATCGACACAGCTCTGCTCGTTACACTTCACCGAATTGTCCGAGGTTTCATCAGGCGAATCGACTTGTGATTTCAAAGATCCTCTACCAGAGCTTCGTCGAGTCTTCTCACTCTTGGAACTATACTCACCTTTTTTCATTTTAAGACTACGATCGCCTTTATGAGGCTTGGACTTTTTGCTTGATGCTACTGGATTTTGTAGGCTCGTCATCTTATGCTTTGAAGATAATTTGGGTTTTACTTTGTCCTCTCTTTCAGATTCGTCCCCAGAATACGGGTTGGTTTGAGACTGAGTTGTGCGAGAGGATGACCCTTGTTTTTTTCTCGAGGGCGATTCTGCTGACGATGACGTCAAGCTTAGTTTGAGATCAGTCTCTTCCTTGCTAGATGTATCTAAGTTAGATGAATCACGCCGGGACCCAGACTCAGGGGGATTTCGCTCGTTGCTACCGTCAACATTGGGAGCAGGAGCGACAGTACTATCATCGACTGTAGAATCAGGTTTCAAAGCTTCTTTTTCAGATGATAAAGATCTAGATTTTTTACGACTTTGTTCATCTCCAGATCGTCTTCTAGATGTCTTCGACGACTGACCTGTTCCTTTTTCTCCACGGGAACGTTTCTTAGGCTCATCATCACTCAATTTACTTCGCCGTTCTCGAGATTTAGACCTCTGGTCCCGTGAACTACGACGTTGCCTGCGGAGTGACTTAGAAGAATGGTGAGCAGAATGTTCGTCAGATCCATCCTGAGATTTAGTTGCACTTCCTCTCGGTCGTGAGCTAGAAACAGAAGACGATGGAGAACTAGAGCGGCGCCGACGGGAATGACTGGAATGTCTTCTGTGGCGGTCGTAATTTTCAACTGAATACCTGGTAGACAATTTTGAGCCATTGGTTGATCGCACTGACGAGCGAGGTGAACGCCTTTCACTAGATCGTGAGCGTTTTGAAGAGTGGCTCGAGGACAATTCACGCGATTGTTCAGGTGAACGTTCACGAGACCTCTTTGGTCCAGCGGGGGGCTCTTCAGCAGAATAATTTCTTATACGTTCAAAAGGGAGTCGTCGCGTACGAGCCGAATATAATTCTCCAGAATCAGAGAATAGTGTGGGTTCAAATTCGGGTGAGTTGGATTTAGTTCTGGTAGCTGGGGATGAATGGAATTCAATTCGATGAGCTGGATCTGATAGGCGAGCTACCATTGATGATGGAACATTAACCTTGGTGACATTTTCATCTCTGACAGGAGTATCTGACCTAAACTTGTTTGACACACCAGATTCATTATCGGCCTCATAAGTATCTGGTTCAGGACTCGGAATCACTGATTTCTTCATTACGGCGTGCAATTCAACATTCTACACATCAACACAAAATATATCAACGCAAAAGAGGACACGTGTGCTCAAAATAGACCTTTATTGAACATAACTTAATGCATTGAATACAGCTTTGTAAAAAGACTTAGTACACAAATAATACTTCTCACTACAGTTGTGAATCCATTCTTCAGTTTCTATTACTTCTTCTTTGCTTCCAGAGCTGCTCTTCAAACTACGGCACTGTGAATCTTCAGTTCAACGAACAGAGGGCAGATGAGGAAGACGTCAACAGGATGAGCGTAGACCGATAAGCATAGATCAGCGTTATCTGTCAAGAAAAATTTTCGATCAAGGTTGAAATACAACTAACTCATTCCGAAAAATGATTGGGCTTTACTTTTCTAATATAATATTATAAAATACTCAAATCCATGATTAAAACTTGTCCTGAGGAGTAAATGAGCGAAAGCAGCCGCGAAGAATATTGATTAGGTACGTTATGTTATCCATAAAAAATCTTGACATTTACCTACCAATACAAATCACGGTCGAAAGTAGTGCAGAGCCACAGATGTTAATATTAACGGGATACAGTCAAAGCAGCATTACACCACTTCACAGAGAGAAAAACTGAATGAAGAACACTCAATAAGCAGTAGAGTAGCACACATGCCATGAACTCGAAAACTTGCCTATTCATATTGTGTGCCATAGATAATACAACAAGGTTTGTGGGAGACATGGAAAGCATAATGATTCTTCAAATAATGGGTAATAAAAAAGCTGAAGCTCGTTTGAATCACTATGTCTACGTAACTGCGAAACGAAGGCAGGCGAAGAGCTTTAATAAAACTTGCTATAAGATAACTCGCTCTTCAGCAGCTCTTACAAACGGTAACTACTTCACCTGACCATCATGGCATGCTTCTGATTGAAACAATCCATTTTTTCCAGCATCTCGTACTCTAAATTCCACGCACATCACTACTTATCAAACTGGACCACTGTACTTGAGCTGAATAAATAACACCGCAGAGCAGCTAAAATTGGCCGGCCTGCCAACTTTATGCAAATACTTTCCTCTTGTAAATCTCAGGATTAGCTATTTGAATTCATTCTAGAACGTGATACATGGCCGGTCACATTCGATTGCTTTCACACGTGTGTTCTAAAATTCGGGTCTAAATAGTCACGACAGAAAATTCGTGAATTTTTTATAAAAACTTGGTACAGATATATTTAAAAAAGTAATCCCACAACACATACTTACGAAATACGTACTTCAGGCAGGGCACTTTGATATCAGGAGCGCAGTAGTCACTCTCATCAGACATTTAAACAATGCGGGAAACGCGTGTGATATGCTATTTTAAGAAATTATTGAACTTCATAAAAAAAATTGCCTCAACGACAATCAAGGCAGAGCTAAAATTTTCAACTTCTAATAAAGCAAATCTGAAAAATACGCTGCTTACGAGCCGCAGCTTCCATCCGCTTGAACAATATTATGCAATTTAAAAGTATAGCCACTGATCCTGATTATTTGCCAAAATCGTCAACGGAATAGGTATGCAGATATCACGATACCGTAGCAATTTCTTTCTTGTTCTTACTGAATGGTAGTCTGGTAGAAGAATGTATGGATGAAATGGAGAATTAAAGTATCGTTAAAAATTGCTATTATGTGGTCCCAAAACTGATATTGCACGAATTTAAAAATGTTAAGCTGCAATATCAAGCAATGGAAGGTACAATTCAGTCCATCCTTCATCCGGGAACTATTGTACATTAGGCGAGCGCAAGGTACGACACAAGTTTAGTCTTCATCCATGAATTCGCATCATAAACCCAAAAATCACAACACTCCGTCTAATATTCCTGCAAGTGGATGCCTAGTGTCTATGATGTGCTTTTTGACATCCCATGTATACTACTAAAGCGTGCACAAAATTTTGCGTACATTAGACTCCCAATATAGGTACCTATTTAAGACCTGAACAAAAGACCATAACAAATAGCATCAATTACTTGGCTCACCACACTAAATACTGTGAATGCATTAGAAATGACGCTAATGATTGGCATGGCATCAGCAATGTAAAGCGGAAGCTGCTAATTTTGCAGTGTAACTTACCCTGACTTACGAGGCAACTCGGCGCAAGATCAAGACTTATATATACGGAAATAAACGTTTAGCGCAACAACCTCGTCGTTTAAAAATAAAAAATCATGCACGCTGGCCTGAACCCGAACACGGAGAAGCAACTCGTCTCAGGATAGCCAACAGTTCAATATCGACACCTGTTGGCGGAAAACACAGACTCGCATCCATCGACTTGAACGGCAAATGTGCAGGACAAGCAAATATTTGACACCACTACTGCCACAAAGTAAGCCAACACGATGATCAGCCATAAATTGTACTGAAGCTCAATTTGACGAATACGTGCAAGTGAGTCAGTCATTAACTTCTAAAATATTTTCTCGTACAAGTTCACAAAATTTCAACGTGATGCCCGATAACAGCAAAGAAGTAGTAGCTACTAGCACTGCAAACTTTACTAGCGCATCAGGGACACAATGTCTATATCGCACCGAACTATTCCTGTGGTTTGACACAGGCTCGTACGCCACGAGGACGCTACGTACTGTAAGTATGGCTCGTTTTAAATTATCAGTGATTTTTCACAACTTTTCTGCCGGTTGGTCTCAGATTTTAAGTGGTCAGTGCCCTACTGACAGGAAAAAGGCGCAAATTGTGCATCTCCAACCCCCGGGCATGGCAGAACGCTTTCACTCAGCAACACCGCGTAGGGAAAGGGAACGGAAAAGAAGAAGGTAGAAGTCTAGCGGGAATAGGTCGGCCACCTCGATCAACAGCCCGCCTCCCGAAACAGAAGGAGAAGTATTGAGAGCCTACCTAACTTTACAAAACTAACCTCGTCAGCAGGAACTGCGGTAAGCTGCAACATCTCCTGCGGAAAAGGCACTATGGGGACCCTTGGGTGCGTGAGGCCCAAATAGGTATATTGCGGCAGGGAAAGGGCCCACCAGAATATACCCTGGAGGGTCCAATAATTGGAGAGAAATATCGCTAAAATTAAAAGATATCTAACTGATAAAAACAAACACAAACAGAAACCAAGTACGGTATATATAGGGACGTGGTGTGTAGCGCAAGAGTAACAAGACCATTAAAGTACAATGACAAGAATAGTAAACAATAGCATGCCTGGTAATGTTGAAGAAAATGGTTAAGGTACGTTAGATCTTGCCGCCAGCAGTTGAGACTGAACTTCTGTTGCACTGTCAGATAAAGGGCGTCATAAATTGACACGACGAAACGGTACGTGGATTTTGAAACGTGAAATCTTGTTGCCTGGGTTAGACACGTACTAGCTACCCGATTGCGTAGAGTCGGCTAGAAAGCACATTTCACGGAGCAAGACGAAGTTTGTGGACGTCTCAAGGGATCCAGTTGCGGGACAACGCATAATACAATTAATCGGGTCGAAACCGGCGTAAGTAGTGTATAATGATGCGAAATGCGTGCTCGTGACCTTTGACCTCTGGGCCCCCACCGCCGGGTCACCACGCCGCACCCGCGCGCTCCCCCACCCCTCCCGCTGACCTTATTGCAAACTTCCGGAGGTCAGTTGCATATCCTAC
>LQNS02278150.1:5684975-5707738 GCA_001587735.2 Parhyale hawaiensis
GTGGAGAATGCCACATCATTACATCATGATCGCTGCATCGCCTTTCCTGAGCTCACTGATCAACTGAGGGAATCCCCTTGTGCGACCAGCACTAACTAACTTTTCGTCTAGCATTTCCAAGATTGTTACTTGTTGAAATGCATAAAAAGAATCGTTAATAGGTGCAAATCACTAGCGATTATACTCATAGAAAATTAACGATGTTTTTGATTTACTTGCATTAATTTGACGACCGAAAATTATTCAGTTTCTCTATAGAAACAATAATATTGGAATATATTCGGTGTAAGTGTATGAATAGAAAAAAGTAAGTTCTTAATGATAGTTCAAGTGCGTCGATGTGGCATTTTTTCTAGAGTGTTGAAATTCTCTGAATTTTACACCTTCACATCTTTTGACAAAAAAAAAAAACGTTTGAATACATGCCTTGTTTTCCTCTAGAAAAAGGCACATCTTGCCCCCCTACTGCCCCCTCCACTCCACTGAAAGGGCACATGCTGCTCCCCTTATTTCCCCCCCCACTGAGAGGGCACATGCTGCCCCCCCTATCGCCCTCCCACTGTAAGGGCAAGGGGGGCGGTCGCCCCCCCCCCCTTGCCCCCCCGTTCCGGCGCCCCTGGTTCTAACACCAAATCACTTCAATCACCACAATATAGGCTCATCCGCGCCATTTATAACCAGAGGTGGGCGCTCTACAACAAAAATGTAGCGGCGCTACCGCTACAAAATTTGAAAAGTTGCGACGCTATCGCTACCGCAGAATGTAGCGGCGCTACTATTAGCGCTACTTTTTTAAATATGCGATAAAACTCCAATATTAACATTGTTGTCTTGGAAAGTCACCTTATTTTCATCAGTATATTTGCTTTTCCGACAGCCAAGATATGAGACAAATAGAGATTCAGAAGAATCTTGTGTTGGTATGCTTACAAGGAAAGAAGTAGGAATTCTGGCAAGGAAATCGAGGGCGAAGATTTACGTTGTTTTCTTTGAGCTTCATGAACTTATAACGTGAATTTAAACGGCCACGGGTCGCACTGTTCAACACTTTGAGTGCCTGATTCACTTTGATATTCTACCTATTTCAGTATTTTCAACTGCATGAGTTTCAACTTCTATTGGGTTTGCTTTGCCATACTAGGTAATATGACACATTTTAAGACGTTTCACACGAATGACACTCCGCTCAGGCTTCGAGATATTTGACTCCGAAGCGACCACTGCTTTCCTATTGGGAAAAATACCAGGCGGCTCCACAATAACCTAAACTATGTTAACCGAACCTAAACCTAAAATAGCTATGAAAAGGCTTTCTGACCCACAGCGCCATCGCCATGTATTTTTTGCCATAGGAAAGCAATGGGAACTTTAAAGTCAAATATCTCGAAAACCAAGCATTTGCGAGCAAAATGTTGATCGTGTAAACGGCTCTAAATGTGTCCTACCAGTATACCACCCATATATGGCACCAAAATGTTGAAAATTCTCAACCGAATCCTTTTCTTCAGTATTAGATAAGGGAGAAAATACATCTTCAAAATCAGACATCTTGAAAATGAAGCATCTCCCCCCCCCCCAAAAAAAAAAACGGTAAATCCATAAACGTGTCAATCCATAAAGAAACACACCTCATAATTATGCATCAACCGTACTAGACGAAAGGGTAAATATTAGCACTATATTCACCTGATGAACACATGTAGACATAAATTGATATTTTAGCACTTTTGTATTATGTTTGTATAGAAGTAAAGTAACGGTGGTGAAGTAGCGTTCGAAAGTAGAGGAGCTACATATTCTAGCGCTACAGTAAATATGTAGCGGCGCAACCGCTACAAGCCTAAAAATCTAGCGGCGCTACCGCTACCGCTACAAAATTTGTAGCGGCTCAACGCCCACCTCAGTTTATGACCATAGTGACTCATTTGTCCTAATGGGACAGCTTGTGACATTTTTGACATAATCATTTATAAGATAAATCGCGTTGATCTCTTCGCATTTCCGCAATTTTCAACTACTTTGGGCCATTCAAGGGCAAAAAATGCGTCTCTATGACTCGACTTTATGACAAGCTATCTAGGCTGTTTGCCTCAATTTAGCCGCCGCCCTCCTCTATTTTTTGCACTTTTCACTCCACTGCAGCCATTCTCGCACCAAACAACTTTTCCTAAAGTCATCTAAGGTCATTAGTTCTAGAAAGCGTGTTCGAGTGGGACATGCACTCAATGAGCTTTGCTTAAATCGAGCGTAAACTTAACTCAAACCGTTCTTTTCGCCACTTTGACTTGAGTTTAAGGCCTTAAGCGTACCCGGGAGGGAAAAGAACTCAATTCAGCTCCGGAGGTCGTCTGAAATTTTTAAGGGTAATGCAGTTGACTTTACTCTAAAGTAAACAACAATGATGGCACAGAAACAAACTTTTTTTTCTGTGAATTAATATTAAAACAAAAGGATGAAGTTTTGGAAGTTTAACCTCCTAAAACAACGATTTTTCATTTTTAGTTCGTTTTCTATGAGAGCAATAAAAGAATAGAAGAAAACTTATTTTGGGGTTAACTAAAGTATATTGCTCTGGTATCATATAGAGTATGGATTGGTAAAATCATAAAAACATATCAGTCACTCGCACGACTAGTGTTGTGTTCTGTTTATATAGTGCCATCGCAGTCATGTCAGAAGTAACAAAAAATACAGACAATAACAACAGCCTACGGCTTATCTGCCATGCGTATACGGCAACCTCCAACACATTAAACTTGCGGGTCAAAGTTAATGTAATATATTGTTTTTCTTGGCGAGGGTGCGTTCTAATTGAGTTCGTCACTATGCTTGGTTGTGAGAGTGACTTCAAGGCCTAGTGATGTATCAGGCTACAGGTTGGATGGTGAAGGAATTTCGTAAAGATCTTCTTGTGTATTTACATCTTATTATACAAGACTTAGAAGATATGATCCAATAATAAGTAGTAAACATGCTACTTTATAGATGCAGATAACTGAGTACAAGGTCTACATCTAAATAGTGTCACAAGCAGAATGCAGTAGGCAATGTTGGTACTGCAATGTCAAGTACCGAATTAAGCTGACGCTTGATCGTGCAAACGCCTTAAATATCACTGATTTGCCTGCTTCATTAGAACACCGGTAGCTTCCGCCGGATTCGAGTAGGAAGTCCGTGGGTAAATACTTAATGTTTACGAGCATAATAAATATCTTCGACACTCTGGTTACGGGCTTTGACAGATAGCTTTTACTGAGATAGGTTCCGGCCGGAAGGTCATTGAGAATTACGCACGTCGCTCATAGGCAGTGCTGGTAAACCAGCACATTTTGCACGGCGTCATAAAACGACCTTTTAAGTTCTTTATCTTAGAAGCTCCGACTTGAAGAAGCCGGCGGAGGCTTCATCCGCCATTCATGACTTCACATAACACAAAGACTGCGTCTATATATTGAATGTTACTGGCTAACACACTGGAATGTTGTATGTGCGAAATGCATATACAACAGTTAAATTGTATGTAAACTTAACATACAGTGCCATCTCATTAGTGAAGTAACTGAACAAGTGAGCAAACTATTGGCAACAATTCGTAAACTAACTCATGATAAAAGTTGATTATAAAGCAATTCGAGGACTAATATACCATGTGCAGTAACGCAATAGGTTTATTCCAGAGGAACAGATATCAGCTGATCGAAAAATCGTGACGTCACAGCCCGAGCTACGCTTCAGTCTGTGACGTCACTGTAGGCCCCGCGCACTGCAAGTTAGAAGTCTTGTCAGTACAATGTTACCTACGTTGTATTTGTAATGTTAATACATGGTAGCATATCAGCCATACTGGACAGAAATCTCGGCATTTACTAACTAACTAACTTACAGAGCGCGTGACCCGCAGTGACGTCACAGGGTGGAGCTGATATCTGTTCCTCCATCTATTTTTACTCCCTGTGTATAAATCTAAAGCGTACCACTGCATACGACATATTAGTCCTCCAATTGATAGTTAGTGTAATGAACAAAATAATTGCCTATTGTCAGAGGGAAATACAAGTAAAAAGTGTACCAGGATTATTTTGAACTTCTTTTGCTCTGTAACCTCGCTTAGCCAAGAAGTTTCTAACGGCCGGTTTGAGTTTACTTTTACCATTGGGAGCATGCCTGCCCCAACCCGTGATAAAGCGGAGGGTTCTTTCTCTGGGGCCCCCAATTTTAACGGAAACCTGTAGCTCCCGTAGTTTTTCCTCCAAGAATTTCTCACAGACCAACAGGCAATTGGATACAGTAAGAAGATGGAGGTCTATAGTATTGGCATCGTGAACTAGTTTCTTTTGCTTCAAGACTTCATAGCAAGTTTCCGCCTCTGCTTCATGCATTTTCTTGGTGTACTCCGCCGCTTGTCTGTAGTAGTGAGTCTTGATGATTTTGCTATCTGGACCGGACACCAGCGTTGCCTTCTCCAGCCCTGCATTGCGGAGGTTCTGGTAAAGTTCGTAGTCGCTCCAAACATCCTGCTCACAAGGCACAGCATATTAAGGTACGTGTACACGATCAATCTCTACATCAATCACAAACACTAGAATCAACAAGTAAAAACACACACACTTCTCCACTCGGTTCAGACGGGATGAAACAGAAACCACGAACACTTCAAAGTCACGATACGTAATACAGCATTCCATAACTATTAATTGACATTCTACTTCCACTTCATTGGAGAGATATTTATTTTAGCTGTAGAAGCTGACTGGTGGGTAAAACTTTATTTATACTGGCGAAAAGTATAGCAAATAATTCATTCACTGGCGTCCTCTCACATGGGGAAATGTCATAACCCTAAAAATATCATAAGCTATCGAACTTCAATTATCGCAAAAATAAAGACTTTATATAAGTAACTTCTTAAATAACTAGTAGTAACAAAATAGTACCTTTTAGGTTTTCTGAGCAAATTCCAGTGTTCATGACAACTTTTCACGAATGCTCAAAGCATGCAAGGACCATGTAAATACTGAATAAACTACGCCTGTAGTCGATGGCCTATGGAATACTGTATCGCACAGCGAAGTAGGCAGCGTCATAGATTTCTCCTCTCCCTCTCAGACGCCCCTCTCCGCTCAGTTAATTGGCTCGTTTCGAGACGGTATCGTTACAGCTGGAAAAGGTTGTCTGTAACTACCAATACTTAAAATTTTTAAGCAATGTAGCAGACGTTTGGATTACAGATAATGTAAGATGGTAACAAGTATTCACAGTTTTAAGAAAAGATTATATTAAATGTTTGCAAGATATTGTAAAGGTTCTTGAAAACAATAGTCATCTTTGTACACAACTGCCGCACTGGCCTGGGAAACATAGGTTAGCGGCAGTGTGGGAGCGAGCGGCCGTCTCGAAGCAAACAAGCTGGGTTCGTCCGCACTTGGCCGCTCCAGCCACAGCCTTGTGGCCGGGTTAAATGTTGTAACCAGTCTCCTGTTGTATAAGTTCTGAAATACACCGAAGTCGAAGAAGCTGAGTTTCCTTCTTGAAAAAAGACTCCCTACAATCCCTCGAGTTCTAGCTAATTGTTAGAAAATCACTGAATTCCCGAGAAATATACCAAGTCCATGACATTTAGTGGTGGCTGCGGTGTAAATGTGAGCCGACATTTCCCGCGTTCCTCGAACCCATGCCTTCCTCCGGTACATTACAAACTCCTACCAATCTTCAAGTTTCAAACTGCTACCAATCTTCAAGTTTCAAACTGCTACCAAGCTTCAAGTTTCAAAGTGCTACCAATCTTCAAGTTATAAAACCCGTCAGCAATCTTCGGTCGAGTGCTACAGTGTTCCCAGTATCGCCGGATGTGAAAAAGTGTTGTGATACTAGTACAGTGCAACGTGCGTGTCCAGTCACCGAGTGCAAATTTCACGTACGCCACCAGAACGCACCACGAAAGTTCGTCGTCATCTGCCAAGCAAAGTGCAAACTCTATCGTCATTAATTAACAGAACAGTGAAACACAGTCCGTCGTACGCCGGCGATTCTCCCTTGTGTGGGTTCGTTATCCAGTGCTTACGCCACCAGTGTTATAATTTTGAAGTTCGGTGCACAACGTGCTTACAGTCCAGCAGCCACTGTGACAAGCACCAGCATTGCAGCATCGAAATCAACTATACGCCAGAAGCAGAAAGATAATATATATATATATATTCAGCGTCACCACCGTCATTGTTCAGCGACACAAAATGGAGACCAAAACATCTCAGAGAGGGCAGCAACGCACTAGCCAGCAGCGCATCGTGCAGGACAAACAGTTAATAAATGGCGGGTCCAAAACACCATAGACCCCTTTCGAATTGCCTCAGCCAGGAACATGAAGACCAACAGAAAACGGACGCGCGGGTGAACACTGTCACAACATTATCAAGAGGGCCGGCAGCGAGCTATGACGCCCATGCAGACAAGATCCTGCGCAGCGAGACCTTCTTTCGTGCAGGTCTAATGTGTGCAAGTGTTGAAAAAATAAGGAGGTCAAACAACGAGCGGAAATCCTAAGCGAATTCGGAAATGATTAAGAAGCAAAACCTCAATAGAAAATGAGAGTCTGAAATCAAAAGTATAGGGGCCCCCTCAAAATATATGTGTACATGTGTAACCTTAAGTACAAGCCTCTATAATTAAAAATCTAAGCAAAAAGTGTCGTATTCTAGTGTAGGTTGTCAAGTATTACTAGTAGAAGTCAATTTGGTAGCGTATATATATGGGCAACAAATTCGGTAAAGCGAAATTCCTTTGGCTTCAGATCTGGGTGTGGCCAACTCACGTCTGGAGTTAATCGATATCCGGCTAAGAATTTGAAGCACATTTGATTCAAAATTTGAGTAGAGCATAGTATTGAACAGTATCAAACTACGGTATCCACGCGTGTGAATATATTGATTTGATTTCGATCTCAGAGACAGACCGTAGATTGAGAATGTAGCAGAATTCATGTGCAGTTCCGTGATAGTGGATGCTCAAAAACGGAAGTAGACCTATATTTTCGAAAGGCGAAGAATACTTTAGAAAACCGCTCTGGAATATGTTGTGCACAGGGTTTTGTTTCACCAGAATTGCAATGTTGAACGTTGATAGGAAGCGCTCTCGTACATTATATCGACGCTTTAACGCTTAACTGTTTTATTTTTACCTGTAGCCGCATCTTCCAGGACGGAAATGCAGAATTTTAGGAAATCGAAAGTGTCAATTACGATAGCTACTAGGAATTCATGGAACTGAGTAGGTCGTACTTCATGTACCATAATCTTAATTTAGAATATAGTAACAATTACTGGTCACTCTTGAGTCTTCTTCATTTTCGTGCTGTGCAGGTAAATCATTAACATAACAACGATACATGAGTCAGTTCAGGTTAAGTAAATATGTGACAAGCGTTTCGTCAGGCAGAATTTCAACTGTGCTTACACCTTACGTTAATTTAGTAAGTATAAGCAGATATTCGGTGATAAGCAGATATTCGGTGTTCGAAATTTGAATGCATCCGATAGAACAAAATTGTAGGAGGTAAAATTCTATCAGCATTTCTCTGGAAATGTGTCGGAAAATTGTATTATCATGTGTCATAAATTGTCCTAACTGGGTCATTTTATCTGGGGTAACGTTCGGAACAGTGTTTCTTTCATTCGAGCGTTCATTCTAAACTTCTTAGAGCCGAGCCTTCATTGTTATTATATCATATGCGTTCGGCACGGTATAATTAAAAAAATGATATGGTAAAATTTAAAAAAAAATCTGAAGCCTGCCGAGCTTTCGAGAGACCACATTTTATGAATGATCAGGGAAGCCTCGTACTGTAGTCTAGGGAAATTCATCCTAAATTTTCATTCACCGTGTCCGATACCTTTTATGTTGCGTGAGGCTGGCCAGCCACCTGCAGAAATTCCTAAGTGAGCCCTGCTTGGAGAGTGAGAACTGAACAAAGCTTTTCGGTAAGCGTGAACATGGTGCGGGTAGGTACGTATGTGGTTTCGCGATGAGCGAAGTTTTCTGGGATTACCGTAGGGAACACGTCGCAAGTCAAAATGCTCAGCTGGGAGGGTTGAAGTAAAGGTTAAGTTCATTTCCGTTTACATGTTTTGTCCGATTGATGTTGTGTTCGCCCCAAGAAAATTGTAAACTCAAGGGTACAATATTCAGGTATGACGGACTTATTGTACAATATAGACTAAAAGGGAGTTGTGTTGGGAAAAATGTAACCATATTCTCTTTCAGATCGTTGACTCTGTAACTGAAAACGGTTGTTGATGTGGCCAGTGCTCTCCATTTCAGCTGATGGAAATGTTGGAGTGCGAGGTTTTATACATGTATATACATAAATTCCTTTTTGTGCAGGAATAGGTTCATGGGCTATGTACACTCGCAGTTTTTGGTATCGAAAACGCAACGTAGTGAAATATTGGGTATTATCAAAATCGAGTGGGGTCAGAGAATGTACAAAGGTCCGTATTTATGTAGCGTGTGTTCAAAAGGGGAAATGTTATCCGTGTATCGTGCAAAAGGGTATTCTGATAACAAATTTTGGGAAATAGAAAAATAAAATTTACTTGGGGATACAAAATATGCATATACTAGTAGTGGCCCGTGCCGTCATTATAAATGACGGCAAAAAATTAACACTTTACCAAAACCCCCGCCGGCTTTTGTGGGCTTCCTCATTTTTCCCCTATCTAATACTGAAGAAAAAAAAATCCAAGGTACCCAACTTTTTCTTCGCCGAAGAAAAAGATTGTAAGGTACCCCACTTTTCTTTTTACATTTTGAAATATGAATTTTCTCCTATCTTATTCCCATAGAGCGTGACAGGAAAGATATAAATAAATAAATAAATAAATAAATAAAAACACGACGTGAATTATTATATAGTACTGATATTTTGGAAAGGGGTACAAGATGGGATGAGACACAGCAGCTTTCTGAAATTAACTAAATTGAGGCAGTTCATTTGCATTCTTCGTGAAAATAAATAAATTCCAACATATAGCTTCCATAACATGCGGTACGAGTTGATTAGGAAGTAGACACACGGGGTGAATACATTGCAACATACCATGCGAAATGTTTGAAAAAGAGGTGATGGTGTGGATCAGTTTCAGTTGTTCAGAAAACAAATAAATTATCGGAACCAATGCTTCAAATTGGATGATTTCGGACGCCTTTTACACATACAGATACGGTTTACAAGAAAAAGTATTTATCAAAATTGCCAAGGGAGATGAAATGTATGAAAATGCAGTAGGGGTTCACGTTTCATTTCCGAAACCAATTCTTTTCACAGATGTATCCATATGATTATGTTTGATGTAGAAAAATGCTTCCTCCTAGCCGAGTACAACGCTGAGTTTCCTTGTAGATTTAAGATAGGTAATTTTAAGGAAACAATTTTACGAGTGTACACCGACAGGAACTTTTCCAGTAGCAGGCTGACGAGCTTGTTACCCACTATGCCTTGATTTTCGTAATTATTAAGAATTTAGGTTGAACTGTCACTCGTGTGTGTGCGATACTAGGTTCGTCAGAACCATATCGTCACCGTTAGGGAATAAACACAGTTGCAGAGCACAATCAGCGGCCACGACCATTAGCAATAAAGTAATGTCACCAATTTCCGAGACCCTATATTAATCTACATTCCCAAAAAAGCATTACGCTGCGAGTGACATCCCGGTAATTCTATAATTTTTCAGAATAAGCGCCGATATAGTATGACCCGACTCGAGCCATGATCTCTCTGGGTGCTATAAACTATAAGGAAAGTGTCCTTTATATTTGGTGCAAGTTGGAGACGTCTGGCTGGAAGCCTTATCAAGTCCTAGTAAAGGAACAAAATGAGAGCACTCTCCTATATTGTCGTTGTCTCGGATGCATATGAACGATGACCGCTGAAGCCGCGGGGAGACCTGGGGGTGTGGTATATTTGCAATATAGTCTAGAAACGGGACTGACCTGTTACCATATACTTCGTAATGAGGGTTCGCGTGCGATAGTCAGGATGTCACTCCCTCGGCTGCGTTAGCTCCGTAAAAAGACTTGCCATGACAAAGAAATACAGCCTTTAGCATGGTCATTAAAAAGAAAATGACACCGCATTAGGCTGCAGCATCCCACGTGTCCTATCTGTCGATCAAATGACTCATATAGAGTCAAGTCACTACCTTCATTCGGTGCATTAGGAAAATTACGGAAAAAATTCCCAAATAACTACCTCTATCAAAGTCTGGTCTCGGTAAAAAAATAATACCAAGACATAGATACGGTCGTCCGTCGAATAAAATACCACCCGACTTGTTTAGCTGGATAGCGTGGTTTTGACATGTGTGTACGATAAGAATGATGGGTATACTAATTAGGAAAATGTTAAAAATGTGTTTCTGAGTGGAAATCAGGAACCAGTGGTACTTCAAGGGAGAAATATGTAGCATTGGACCGTAATTTCATGTTCACGTTTCAATAGGAATACATTTATACGACCTAGCCACGGAGTTCAAATAAGGGGGAGGGGGTGTCATAACCTAAAAAATATCGTAAGCTATCAAACTTAGATTATGGCATAAACAAAAACTTTATAAGTATGTTCCTAAAGAAGCAGTAGTACCAAAATAGTACGTTTCATGGTTTTTTTGGGTAAATTCCAGCCTTCATGACAACTTTCCACGAATGCTCAAAGCATAAAAGGACCATATAAATACTGAATAAGTACGCCTGTAGTCGATGGCCTATGGAATACAATGTATCGCACAGCGCAGTAGGCTGCGGCACAAATTTATCCTACCCCCTCCCAGACGCCCCTCCCCGCTCAGTTAATTGGCTCGTTTCGAGACAGTACCATTACAGCTGGAAAAGGTTGCCTATTGCTACTAAAATTTTCATTTTTAATCAAAGTAGCAGACGTTTGAATTACAGATTATGCAAGATGGTGACAAGTATTCACAGTTTCAAGAAGGAATTATTCAAAAGATCTGCTAGATTAGAAAATGTTCGAGATAAAGGAGGTTCTTTGTGCACCATAGCGCAGCATGTGCTGTTAACAAATGCGTCTCGGACAGTCGAGCAGTGACCTTCTTGGGAATCTTGGCGTTGACAGTGCAGGAGGCAATCCGCATTTTGGCCGCTTGACCACAACCTGCGGCGGGTTGAAGTTTATAACAGTCCCATCATTGTGCTGCTTTACTGAAGTATATATATAAAGACAAGAAACGCCGTGTTTACTTAGAATCCTGCCTTGATTTTTTAGCCAGGAGGTGACGAACTTTTCCTGAAATAAAAATAAGCTCGTGACAGAATTGCAAACGATTGCACAGTGTCGCATTTTTTATTCAATAATTTCTTGACTATCTATTGCAATTCACACTGTGTACATCCGTTTCTTCCTTTAAGAAAGCAACTCGTGCTCCATTGTAGCTCATAAGGATGAAAAAAAGAAAGAACAAACGTAACTTGACGAATATGCTAGTTATTACTAATTGGCAACATATTGTTGTCAAATACTTTCCGCTGTTCAGAAGTTGGAATCAAACGAAAACAAAATTCGCTACGCCGGTCAATTTCTATAAAAAATATGCATTAGTTACTAAATACTATAATGAAGCCATATACAAATACCTATGTTATTCACACAGCGAAATATAATTTTCGAACTTGGTGTTTGTCAAACTCCAGCAAGTTTGTGCTGAAAGCTTTCCAACATGTTGGATCCTCGTCGATTGCAAGATTCGAGGCCTCGCCGCGTGTGGTTGTCAATCAAAATCGTTCGGCGATCACAAACTCGACGGAAAGATTGATCGTGTAGATGAGGCTTTATACTCCATGTCATACAATTGCAGCCATATTAATAGGCCTACAGGTCTATCTCACTTCTACACCACTGACGTCGTTATGTTTAAATTTATCATTGTCGCAATTCTGATTTCACATACCACTGACTTCGTTTGATTAAAAACGTGTACGTACTACTAATACAGTACTGTTCTATCGGAAAGCTGTATCATCGATATAGATCTACTGAAACCAAGCACTGCAGGTTCTCATATTTCAAAACTTACGCAGTGGTTTTTATCGTTCACCGACGACGGGTCAGTTTTAATCATCTAATACCGATGTTCTCATTAACTCTTTACTGCAGACATAAGACACCTACAATTGGGCCTCTAAATTAAGCTTTCTAGACTTAACTTGTCTGAAATTTCAAACAGGTACCCTGGCTTAGACCCCTAGAAATGAGTGTCAGGTTTTGATCTTTCGACGGTTACTCTGGAGACTTCCAGAAATCATATATAATCTTGCTCTGTGATATGGAATTCTCAGCCAGCTCAAAATCATCGCATTGCTTCTAGCACTTGCAACACGCTTCAGTGTGGAAAAGCCAAAGCTCCAGTCTGAAATCTTGGACAAATAAAGCCTCGAAGGCTTAGTTTCGTCACCCAATAGAACGTGCCCATAATTCTAGTTTACCCACACAGTTTATGGTACTCAAGGACATTTTACGCAGACAAAACCTTGTGGGATCTTGCCAGTAACTAGTTTAAGCTGCAGAATTTCCATTCACTAACACTGCTTAAATGCCCTTCTCAAACCACGAATTACTCACCCGTATGCTCTTGGCAGACTGCGGCTGGTTGTTGGTCTGCATGTCCTGACGCAGATCGCTCTTCAGCGGCAGCAAGTCTTCAGCGTCGTCCATTGCCGGTTTTACGAACGTCACAGCGTTGTTCTCTTCAAGAGGACCAAATGTCAACAGCAGCTGAGACACAGCGTCGTCATATTTGCCGTCACAATCTTTGAATGCTTCTTTCACAGCTGCCGAGTCGATGTGGCTGAACATCTCGCACAGTCGACTCTCTGATAACCGGTACGCTACGGTCTCTGCAGGTACCTTTTTTAAGCTCATTTGCACGGCTTTTTCCATATCTATTATTTCTCTTAGACACGTGGGAGGTTCATTGCAGTTAAAATTTCCAAAGAAAGTGCCATTTTCTGTGGAACGGAAGGCCTTCTCATTTGTTTCCTTTAGTTGAAGTTCCTGTGCAATGGCAGCATTTGAATCACTGTGATCTGGGACACGCTGGTCCGTTTCTGCTACGTCTACACTCAGGGCCGCATTCCTACCTTCTTCAGCGTGATAATTATGGTTCAAATCAAGATTTGTAACAGGCTCAAAAGTACCATCCAATTGGCAAGGAAACTCTGGACCCGGCCCAAAGGAATTTTTTGTTATGCCAAACGAGTTGCTCACATCCTGAGAATATGAACTCGAGCGTGTGAGTGAGCTACCTTGGGAAGAACTAGAGCTCGAAGCGCTGTTTGCCAAAGCTTTCCGAAGAAAAGCACTGTCTTTGGACAGAGCTAGTGGTGGAAACTCTTCCATGACCTGCAACTGAGAAGACTGTCTTTTGTTGCGGCGCCGAGTTTTTTTCTTGTTAAGAGTCGGGGAAGAAGTCAGTGAAGTCTTCTCTGAATCAGACCGTTCAGCTGAGGCCGACATTTCATCAGACTGATCTTCAATTAGTGCATCTGCAAAGTCTGAACATTGTTCTGAAATTTGATATCCACCGTCCAGCAGTACATTCACAGCCCAATCAACATCTCCCATGCAGTGATGCAAAATGTCTTCAAGACTAGACACTGGGATATTGGGGAAGAAACTCCGTAAATAATCTATTCTAAAGGTAATATTCCTGTTAGTTTCATCTGTCATTGTGCTTTTTTCCAACGTTAAAATTCCTGATGTTATGGGACCACTAGCAGACACTTCAACAGGCACGCCAAGTACAAAATTTTCACCATTTCCTTCTAGGACAGTATAAGCGCTTGTATCCATGGTCGCCCTAAGATCGGTTTGAACATATACATCCACTTTGTTATTAAAATCAGCTGCTGGGGTGGAGATATCGACGTCATTATAGCTGCTCGATTGAGTCTTGTTGATCTGTCTTTTCCCTCGAGCAAATCCTCGGCACCGCTGATGAACTGCTTCACTTTCACGCTTGACCAACAGCTGAGCATCATTATCATCTTCCCAAGTGTCGTTTGTCTGGAAATCTGCACCCCACCCACTGATTGAATTCGCTGCTACAGGAACAGGGCTTACCTGTTGAACCATTACAGGCGGCTCAGAGCTCTGAGTGCGGCGGTTAACGGAAGTTCTGGCGCTTAGCGGGGAGGTTCCACGCCGTTTTACTCTGGCTGCTTCATCATTCTGTTCGGTACTTTTAGCATCAAGAAGGCAATTCCAGTCATCTTCAGGAGATTCACTGCTGCAACCACTGGCATCTCTGGCAAGTTCTATACTTGATACCTCACTGGATGTTGTTGCATGAGAAACACCCATGGCATCATGTTGCACATTCAACTTCGTAAAATCCTTAATTAGCTCTTCATTGACGGTGTCCAAATCTGATGCTTTAATGCTTTTACAAACGCGACTGTAGTACTCTGCACGAGCATGCACATTCTCTTCATGGAGAGCTACCTCAGGCTCTACATCCGGTGCTTTTGTAAGTTTTCGCCCCACCATAGAAAATATAGTGTTTCCAACCTTATAATCATATTCACTGCTATCAACTACAGGCGGTAAAGTTTCACGAGATTCACTAGGGAACTCTTTGCTCAGTTCATCTTTACTAGACATGAGCACTTTCTTTACTGCACAAGTACCAACAGATGTGGGATTAGTCACACCGGCATCGTGAGGACTTGAAGTTTCGCACACAGTTGGTGACGCTGGACAGTGGGAGACTAGCGGCGGAGGTGACGGTGGCGAAGCAGACGAAGGAAGTGGAGATGACGAGCGGCAAAATGGCACGGACGAAGACCGTTGAGGAGGAACATCTAGCGGAGAAATTGATGAGGATAATGGAGAAATTTGATATGCGGCGGGTACGGCTCCATTAACATTTTTTACATTATCATTGTTGCTCGTTTGCAAAACAATATTATCTATATTTGTAACAGCAGAATTAGTACGGGTGCTTTCTCGTTTTAAAAATGTACTATCCGCTTTCGAATTGTGTGAAAAACGAGATGGCATGTTGAAATCTTTCAAATGAACAGCCTTTTCAAATCTGTCAAGCATGACTTTAATTTTTTCTCGTGGTACTCTATGCTTAGTTCTCTTTGCTAATTCCTTGTAATTGTAGCGCCACGCAGTCTGCGGCTCTAAAAATTCTACTTTATATGAATTCTCTAAGGCCATTGAGACATATGGCCTCATTTCCCACTTCTGTAAATTGGTGTTATCAATAACAATAGGACTAATGAGTTGCGCAATGCAGTTGCGTGCCTTGCGCTGAGTGCTCTCATGTGCCTCCGATATCCTGGCAGGATTATGATTGTACTCTCTATGAACATCAGTAAGATAATCATCGGCACTCAGTATGATCCCTCGACCTTTGGCAATGCTTCTAGCGAGTGTGGATTTACCACTTCCTGGCAAGCCTCTCATGATCACCATGAGGAGTCTATTGTTTTGCATCAATGCGTTTATGGTTTTCGCCGTGCAGGTGTCATTCTCTATAGCTGATGCAGTGTAGAAACGTGGTGCAACATTTTTTGGGGGCACAGGTAAAGCTCTCTGTAGATGTGAAGATGCCCATTCAGATTTGTTGCAAGTGACATGCTTGTTAGTAAATGTGGGATAGCGAGACAAAGTATAATTCACGTTACTTTTACTTGACTTGAAAGCTTCGTTTTTTTGCCAAGTATCTGGATGTGTGAAAGAATCGGAACGTGAGCCATTCGGGTGTCCATAACTATCCTTGTTGTACATGTGGGGCTTGCTGCTGAAGGAAGTACTCAAATTTCCACGGTAAGAGGTGGTGGCAGCTGGAAGTCGACTTTCAGTGGCGTCTAATGAGGCCATCGGGCCATCATAAAATTTTGTAAATCTGCTACCGCCTTGATCACCAAAGCTGGCTACAGGGAAGGTCTCCCTAACACAATCCCTTTGGACAGCTCTACCAGACGTCGAAAACCGAGACAGATCTCGCAATAGAGGGACCAGAGCTTGGGCTTCTTCCGGGATGCTAGAGAAGTCCACCATGGCAGTGAAAGCATCTACTGCTGCATTGGAGTCCCAACTGACGCTCTGCAGAATGGTCTTAATCACTTCATGGTCCAGAGACTTCCCAAAAAATTCCTCGAACCGCATTAATATTACTCCTTTATCAACCATTTCGTGTACGGTGAAGTTGATGGAGATAATACTTTCAATTGTTGATATTTGCTCTGAAAGGGAGAGAGAGAGAGAAAAAAAAAAGATATATAAGCACACAAAATAGCAAGTCAAAATACTGAACTTATCAGTTACTGGAATATATATTTTGCTTATTGCCTAATTCAATGGCAATAATATTCAAGAGATAGTTTTTTGAAAATGTGAAGAATACCAATTGGATAATAATTAGTGGGGTAATGCAATGTATTCATGAAGCTAATCAGTGTCACACATATTCTCTCAGGCATTGTGAAGTAATGCACAATCAACAAAAATTTTAATAAATATGCACAAAAAAAGCGACTTACCCCATAAGCCATAAGAATAAATTGCGAAGAAGACTATTGGAAAGAAGAAACATGACAACCTGGCTTTAGGCTTCTCATTATATGATAACTGGTTAGTTGTATAGGCTAATCTTGTGGAAATTTAGTCACCGGAACGGAAAAAAACGGCACAGATTATGGAGGATTTGAAAACAGAGGCAAAAAACTGACGCGTGGCAGAGACAAGTTGTGAGTTAACTATCTGTATGTGTACAAGGAGCAAGGACCGTACCTAACCCCAACGGACACTAAGGCAAGGAAATGAGTGACCGTCGCAGCGCTTGCCGAACGGCAGAATACACGGCACTGGTAATGCAAATTTCAACAGACAAGGCCTGGTGCTTGATTTGCGCTCTGAGACGAGAGGCAAATTCATTTTCCATACAGCTACATCTGGAAACTGGGCCTCATAGGGCAACATGTTAATGTGAGAGGCCGAAGCGCGGCCCTTGAGCAGGATTACTAAAGCTAACGAACAATATCCTATAGGATAAGAGCCAGGACAGCCAGGTTTTGCGGGTGTTGAGCAATCGGATGAAAATAATGAGGGGTTACATTTAAAGTTAATATTATTTATGCATATGTATCTAAAAAGTGATCATTATAGCGAGTACAACAGATAGGATGCTCACTCCTCCGCGCTTTCACTCCAGACTATAGCGTTAGAGTTTGATAGCAATAAGTCAGCGCGGCGGCGGAGTAACTGTGACAAATTTTTTAATGGATAGCAATTACTCCCATGCTTACTTGGTTTGCAAACTCAAGGCCCAATTCTTTACAAGGAGACAAATATAAATTTACTAATAATATAGAGTTATATAATTACACTTTATGTGACTTTAATACGAGATAGTGAGCTTCCAAAAGGGAAATGATAATACAGTGCGCTTTACAGTACCTCGGTAAAATAGCAGAAATTCTTCACTAGGGTAGTGAAGCTGCGCGGTTAGAAACTTGTCTGAACTACGAGAAGACGAACGAGCGGAACACCTCACTGAGCACCGCACCGAGTTCCCGCTAACGGACACTGAAAAGACGCAGGCTTGGTGCCTGCTTTTTCCCAGACTACTGGGCAAATACGAAAAATTTTCGGAATTCCGTAAATCTTACGAAATTTCCTTGTCATTATTGCTGCCACTGGTTCTCCGGTAAAATTTACGGATTTTTTTACAAAGTGGCCTCGACTTTGGGGCAATCAGTATATTTCTGAACAAATATTAGTCATACGCTAATAGACTTTGGCACACTCATTAATCCGACTAATATATCAATTTTATATATAAGCAACTGTTATGAAGCTCAAAATGTTATTATAAATTACTAATGGTGTTATGAAGCTCAAATGCCATTATAATTTACTGATAATCACTGACAAGCGAAGTTACATATATATATAATAATATAATTTGCTATTTACAAGAGCATATAGTTTAAATCCGAAGTTCACTCAGGCTCAGGGCAACCGGCAGATTTNTTTGACGGAAGGAACAAATAACCCGAGACCCCCCACCCCCCTCATCTCTGAGGGGGGCAGTTCCGCCACAGCGCCGAGCATGCACACACAACTGCCGAGTCAGCACACCAAGATCTGCAAAGAGCTCGTGCGGACGGGGAATCGAACGAGCGATACAAGGTGTTAGAGCTGAGAACGGAAGCATGCAGCTACCGTGGACAGCTACCAGTACCTTGGTAAAATAGCAGAAATTCTTCACTAGGGTAGTGAAGCTGCGCGGTTAGAAACTTGTCTGAACTACGAGAAGACGAATCGAGCGGAACACCTCACTGAGCACCTCACCGAGTTCCCGCTAACGGACACTGAAAAGACGCAGGCTTGGTGCCCGCTTTTTCCCAGACTACTGGGCAAATTACGAAAAATTTTCGGAATTCCGTAAATCTTACGAAATTTCCTTGTCATTATTGCTGCCACTGATTCTCCGGTAAAATTTACGGATTTTTTTACAAAGTGGCCTCGACTTTGGGGCAATCAGTATATTTCTGAACAAATATTAGTCATACGCTAATAGACTTTGGCACACTCATTAATACGACTAATATATCAATTTCATATATAAGCAACGCACAAACGCCGAATGGATTTCTTTTAAAGCTACACCAAAGTGAGTTACAGTACAGGGGGGGGGGGGGATAGGTCCGAAAAACTGACATTAGACCTCTTTGGAGCAGTGTAATTCTCGGTTACAGGTCAATTCGGAACCCTGGACAACTCAGACCCCCCAACTCAGACCCTCCCAACTCAGACCCCCGACTCAGACCCCGCCGACTCAGACCCACCCAACTCAGACCCCGGCCAACTCAGACCTTCGGACAACTCAGACCCCTGCCCAACTCAGACCCCTGCCCAACTCAGACCCTTGTCCAACTCAGACCCACGGACAACTCAGACCCCTGCCCAACTCAGACTCCTGGGCAACTCAGACCCCCGAACATCTCAGGCCCCCGGACAACTCAGACCCCTGCCCAACTCAGACCCTTGCCCAACTCAGACCCTCGGACAACTCAGACCCCAGGACAACTCAGACCCCCGGACAAGTCAGACACCTGATAAAATTAGATACAATATGATTATTTGTTCATAAAATATTATCAACTGTCAATCGTCAGATGAGTGCTCCAAATTAAGTATATAAATCAATTCATTAATTTGTGCGCTTCTTTGTTCATAATTTCTCCGTGCGTTGTTACGATGGTAATAGTGTGTTTCTTTGTGTATTGACGCTGAATTTTAAAGATTTTTATGATTATATCTGCGCGTACGATGCAATTTCAGTAGCGTACACAGTACACAAAAGCGTCCTAATTCTGTGTACTGTAGTAGCGTACGATAGTGTGCTCCATGCTCGTTTAGTTTCTTGAAAGACTTCCCAGAAACTATTCTTTTTTAGAAATTAAGACAATAAATCAATATTATATCGTTGGTTTGCATAGGTTGGAAAACTATTTTATGTATGAACAATTTAAAAAAAATGGTAGTTATACTTATACCGTACTTGGCCTAATATCTCTAATGTACGCTTTATTATCAGAGTATGTTCATAATAAGGGGTCTGAGTTGGGCAGGGGTCTGAGTTGGGCTGGGGTCTGAGTTGTCCGGGGGCCTGAGTTGTCCAGGAGTCTGAGTTGGGCAGGGGTCTGAGTTGTCCGGGGGTCTGAGTTGGGCAGGGATCTGAGTTGGGCAGGGGTCTGAGTTGTCCGGGGGTCTGAGTTGTCCGGGGGTCTGAGTTGTCCGGGGGTCTGAGTTGTCCGGGGGTCTGAGTTGGGCAGGAGTCTGAGTTGGGCAGGGGTCTGAGTTGGGCAGGAGTCTGAGTTGGGCAGGGGTCTGAGTTGTCCGGGGGTCTGATTTGGGCAGGGGTCTGAGTTGGCCGGGGTCTGAGTTGGCCGGGGTCTGAGTCGGCGGGGTCTGAGTCAGGGGTCTGAGTTGTCCAGGGGTCAGAATTGACCTGTAACCGTAATTCTCGGTCACTGTTTTCTTGCCCCTAAGATGCTGAGCGGATGTTCATGCAGTTTTTAGGACAGGTATCTATGGTTAGGTATCTATATATATATTTATGCAAACTGTGACGGTTTTTTTTTATCGTTTTCGACTTTATAGTAGGTATAATATTCTTCACAACTTTAACTTGCGAGTTAACAATTTACTGTTCCGCTGTAAATTTCATATTTTATATATGAATGATCATATTATTCATTAGAAAAAATATCAGACTGTCTCGCTTTTGACGTGCCTATTTATAAATGCCATAATGTTTTAAAACTAATAGAGTTGACCCTCCGCACGTTTTCTTTTGGTACGGTTGAAGGAACTGTATCTATTTAAGGGAAACTTCTCGATGCCAAAAATTAAGCCCAACGCCGAAAATGAAGCCAACCGCGCGGTCTTAATTTTCAGCGATTTACTGTACTATGAAGGAAACAAACGATTAAATTTTGATGATAAGGGGTTAGTCTGTTTGTGTTTGACTAATGTTTGTCAGAATGTTTGTTAGCAGTATAACTAAAAGTTATGAAGAAAATTACAGAAGTTGTTATTACCTTCAAAAGGCACGAATGATTAGAATTTGATAGTGATACAAAGGAAATCATGGTTTCAGAACCAATTTCAATTTGCATTGCCGTTGCTTTGCTAGGCAGACGTATGCACTCTCAGAGTGCTCTAGTTCTGAGATGAAATCTCGCTCGAGGAGAGTCAAATAAGGGATGTTATCTTTTCTAATAGACGTACCACCGTTGGTTCGTTTGCTTGGTCAAATAGTATCAAAATATTCATACACACATACAACACGCGCAAACCACCTAAACGCGCTAGATAGCTAGCGCGATATCCACCAAACGCGCGCAACATATATATTTGCATACTTCTAGAGTACCTCTAAGGTCTCATTGCGATGAAAGACCTTCGTTGATCATACTTTCATCACAAATATGTTTTTAAAAATACGATACACTGGTGAACTATANATCGCGCATATCCACCAAACGCGCGCAACATATATATTTGCATACTTCTAGAGTACCTCTAAGGTCTCATTGCGATGAAAGACCTTCGTTGATCATACTTTCATCACAAATATGTTTTTAAAAATACGATACACTGGTGAACTATATACATCATCAATTCATCTGAGCAGCACACTAAGTTTTTTAAGTGACATGCGAAAAAAAAACGACTTTTCAGTAGCAAAGAGTCGAGCTTCAGATTCATTTATTAAATTTCCGCCGCGTCTCAGAGTTCAGTTAATCGAAATTTTTACGCTCTAGCGAAAACTGCTTCGTTATTATAAAAAACTCGAAAAACAAATGTTTTATCTGGTGATAGGGCGAATATCCGAATCTGCCTCTGCACTTTCTTTCAACAGCCGTATCTCCATCGGTATATGTTGAGATGGTAACATCCGCAATCGCATTCGCGGATGTCAGAACTGTGAAATCTGCTAAAAGATCAGCATACGCCGCAAAGGAGGCGTGGAAGTGCAGGTTTATCACTGTACTCTAAACTCATCCACAACACTGAAAACTACAAATTCTCATTTGCACCGAAATGTGTGCAAGCACTGACCCTGTCAACAAAGCACCATCTAAGTTTTTTTCTAAGTCTTGTACAGACTGCCGTCGAGAGAGGGTGTATTTGTGTTTGTGATGGGATGAATTGCTGCATCTGCAGACATCCGCATCTTTTTTGAACATCTGCATCCACGGATGTTGGGATGGTAAAATCCGCATTCGCATCCGCGGACGTCAGAGCTGTAAAATCCGTTTAGGGATTCGCATCCGTGGATGTCCAAAAAATTACGTCCGACCCATCACTAGTTTCGTCTACAGCACACTGAAAAATCGCTTGCCCTGTGCTGTTGGGATTTTATTCGCTGCTGTGCGCTATTTATTATTTATATATATATTATGAAGCCACAAATTAATATTGATCTAATTAATATTGACACGAAATTAACTGAACAGTTGACATAGGGAATAATTAACAACACAATGCATGAAACGGCGCACAGCATGTCCCAACATACATGAGGTGAGCCACGCCTCTAATCTATCCTATCTCGTGTTCAAAAAAACTGGAGAGCGCAAAGAAAGGAAAACACATGATATAAACAAAGGTATATTCTGATGTTATTTAATACAATGGGCGCGCCACGATTTAAGGTAAAACATGGGCTACTAAGTCGAGTCATTGAAAGGCGCGCCTGACTAAACCAAACATGTAGCGTAGTGGGAAACGAACGTTGCGCTTTTGATCTGGGCACAATGACACGTATAACACATGCATTAGGCCCGTGTCAAAAGGTTTGGCAACTCCGGAGAAAACCCACAGACTTATAGCATAATTTTAGAAGTGAATCGTGAGGCCATTCTTCAGCATCGTCAAAATTGATAATTACAAGGTGACATGTGCATTTTGAAGATTCATATTGTTATGCAATATAGGAAACGTCTTATCTAGGAATGGTCCTCGGCAGCATATTCTGACATGGTGGCCAAGGTCATTAATTACATTATAGGAATATACATAACTTCAACTTGTGCACGCGGCTGGCGCACGAATCCACGGGTCTTACTGGACACTGCACATTTCTGCCTACATCAACGTGTGCAAACGTCGTCGGGAACAGCGGCGGCCGGCACCGCAAATAACTCCCCTGGGACATCTTCACTGTAAC
>LQNS02278150.1:5767973-5784633 GCA_001587735.2 Parhyale hawaiensis
CACAATTACCACACACCAATAAGTAAATTGCGTCCACGCAAATGTTCCACGGCCAGGTACACCAAAATGGAATAGTTAAAGAAACAGATAGCTACAGCTAATGATGCGTATTATTGGTACGAAATTGCGTTTTATCGTTGTCTTCGATACAGTTCGTGTCAACTTCGATCTCCCAGTTGAAAACACTATTGCGATATTAAAATGTTTGAAAATGTACAAATCGATAGCGTAAATAGTTATACGTAGCATGAAAATGAGCTTCATTGCACCTCCTTTGTTCTTTCACTATGATGAAATTTTACTTTATTTATGAGCGATGTCGTTCAACCGAGGCGCAGAAGATGAAGGCATTTCACAGCTGCTTCCCCCTCCCCCCAAAAAAAAGTCTAGATTTCATTCTTTTTACTATATCGCTATCCACAAGTTTGCAACTCTCATTGGTCAACACCCGGCGACAGCCCACAAGCAAATTACGTGTTTTGTATAACGATATACTTGGCGGCTGGTGGTTGTTCACAGATACACAGCAGCTTGTGTTTTGTTTCCTTCGTATGATGAACACGACCTAAAAATCTTTTCCGACAAATTTGCTCATAGCGTGCAGGTGAGAGTGGAAAAACTCTACTAACCCTATCTTTCACCCAATAAATTAAGCTTCAGGCATTGACCATTAATCTATTGCACTTGAGACATACAGAGACGTAATTTTGCTCGTTGTCGTAATAGATTACTACACTGTTTAAAATTCTGCATTGATCAAAATAATTGTCGAGAGCAACCCGCTTCCAGTTTATTATCACCGGCGAGCGAAGCAAAGAGCGGTGATAATGTTTTCCTTGATGACATAAGTATATAGGTACTATAGAGGGACCCGTAGAAATTCCACGGTTAGTGAATATTCCTACTTCATTCATGATACAGACATAAAGACAGCAAAACATATACAGTACACACAGAGAACTGGTTGTTTGTCATTAAGCAAAATTAGTAAACTGCAAACTACCTTTTCGTTTGAATTTGCGTCAATGCACATTGTAGTTTGTGATGACCAACAGATGAACATGAGCGTTGTGGTGAATAACAGTGTCTTTTACCATTAAAAACTGTAGCTTCGTAGCTAAAATATTACGTCTTTAGTGATAAGAAACCAGGTGTTTTTTTATCGAGAAGAACATACTTTTCTTCGTGTACATAGCAATCTCACTCTTCGGAAGTACTTCTCTCATTGCTCTTCTTCTATAATATGTATAAGCCTTCGCTGAGCTGTGTTTCTCATCGTCTGAAGATAATATTACTTAGCTTTTCACGTTCTGATCAGTACCATTTTTATTACCAGTGAACGAAGTGAGAGAGGTGAGAATATTTTCGTTGAAAGTTTAAGTATATATTTGTATATATATTTATCTGTCCACCCAATAAGTGGTCGATGGAGTTGAGTAATCTTCATAATATTTCTAGGGAATTTGGTTGGTAGCCCTCCATGTGACCCATGCCAAAAAACTTCGATTAGCTGGCTATAAAAAATGACAGCGCTAAAATTTGCTGTCCACCCAAAAACAGGTAGAAAGAGTTGAGCTATGCTTATAATTTTTGGCAAGGAGTTTGGTGGGCTGTCCTCGATGTGACCCAAGCCAAAAAAACTAGGGTTAGCTGGCTATAAAAAATGACGGCAATAAAATTTGTTTCCACCGTGAGTGATGGGCTTACGCCACGAGGCGTTCTAGTTCATTGCTGTATCTGATGATTTCAGTTCTATAACATGACCGTGTCTCTTCTGTTCTATATAGTACCCCATTGGTTTTCTGCTCTATTTAATGTGATAGTTTGACCACAATATAAACCAGACTAAGGCCATTTTTTTCAAAAATAGATTCTTGTTGCCGAACTTCGTTTTTCAGTCAGTTTACTTAATTTTTTTTAAACATAATACTTTCACTTTAAAAATGCTCTAGAATAAATCAGTCTGAAACAGCTCGCTTTGCGCCGTATCCAGCTACGAATTTCCTCATATTTGGATCGTCATGCAACACGAGCATAGGGGATATAGTACGATTTAGAAATGTGTAAGTATGATACGTGTTAAATGAACTTCATGTTTTTGCTTCGAAAGTGCCTGAAAATTTCTTCAAGAGCAAGCAAAAAAGAAGACAGTTTTGAATGAATTTCCTTCCAGCGACACTCAGAGCTTCCTACAAGTTGAATTTCTCCCTATCTTACAGTGAAAAGCGTAACCTGCAGACACATGGACGGACTTACGTACGGACGGATGGAGCCTCAACCATTGTCAGGCGTTCTAGTTTATTATTAAATAGAATTGTCGTGGAAACAGCGGTAAGCTTTCTTGATTGGAACACAATCAGTGTTGCCTAGACTATTACTGTACGGTGTATATCCGTTCAAAATGTTGTTTAACTTGTTGAAGTTTAAGAAGCTGCAAACTTCCTCAAGTTTATCAACGAAGGAGGTCGAACTTGAGTGTTATGGGAGAGCTCCTCCACGAAAGAAATCTTGGGGAAGCGATGCTCACGTTCTCCTCTTGCTAGCGAGTGTTTTTTTTTTTCTGCAATAAGCTTCACGAGAAGAGGCCCACGATTACTAGATTATCAATCAAATGACCGGTAAATGATGAGCGGATCCAGCTCTCAATCCATAGACAACTAGAACGCCTAGTGGCCTAAAACCATAACACACGAGTGGGGCAAATTTACGTCCGTCATTTTTTATGGCCAGCTTACTCTAGAGTTTTAGCATTTTTCACATCTTAGTCAACCCACCTGACTGATTGAATAAGCTCAACTCCTGCCTATTTTTTGGCGACGTTATAGAGTCAACGCCGTCATTTTTGATAGCCAGCTAACTCAAGATTTTTGTGAGTTTTCACATGTCAGGCAACCTACCTGGGTCGCTACAAAAAAGTTTGAATATTACTGAACCCCTTCTACCTCGTTTTGGGTGGACAGACAAACACATAGACACATACTTATATATATTTAAGTCTTCAACAAAAAGATAATCACCTCTCTCACTTCGTTCGAGGGTGATAGCGACATTCGATCTATGGAGACAGAGGAAGCCAAGAGGGAGTTTTATGTCTGACTGAAAGGCCCTGTAGTCAAAAACCGTGTGTAAGCGAATTGAAAAAATTTAAATTAGAGGTTGATCCACATCTTGTTGAATGTCTCAAGCCTCCCAAATCGGGCACCTGGTGTGACTGCAGGTCTCCGATTCACTCGGCAAGTTTCCGCTATTTACAACTTATCGAATTACGTGAGTCGGTCATGGCATCGGCCATGACCATTTGTTATCTTGTGTTTGAATTTTCACAAATTATTTTGCCTTTCTATTTACACTTGTCGCTCTGATTCAGAAGCAAAGAAAACTGATAATTAATTAGCAGTGAATCGTCGATCAAGCATTTTCTGTAAATTGAAAAAGCTCCACTGGGAAAGAAAATCACAACAGCCTCAGAGAAGGAAAACACAGTCTGATCCACATCCACAGTAGATATGAGATACTTAACGTGGAGTTCTTAGCGAGCTCTACGTCATCCGATCGCTCGTATCACATCCACCAGGTATCAAATTTGAGCAGTTACTGCACTGCTGTCAGAAGTGCCGAACCAGTCAAGTCTCGAAAGGTTAATTTTAGCTCCCACTCGAACGTGCCCAATGTACGCTATGATAGAAAAGTTCAGAGAAAGATAGGAGGGGGGAGGTTGATTGTGTGTCAAGGTGACTATTTACATGTTCGGAATGACAGACCTTAAGCTCTTGTGTTTCTCACTTACTGCCACTCAAACATGCTTCATCATTGCCTGAAGACTTAGGCTTTTTGTATCAATGTATTTACTCTTTATATGAATGATGAATTGAACAATATAGACTCTCTTTGAATGTCAGTAAAACTCACTGTATGGTCATAACTCACGCCCGACAGATCAACAACTTAGGCATCAAAATTAGAGATGAGACTGTGTCTCGTGTTTCAGAGACAAAATTTCTAGGAGTTATTCTTGATGATAAATTAAATTTTTCGTGTCATGTAGACCATGTACGCCGCAAGGTTGCGAGAGGTCTTGGTGTTATGCGCTGGCTGTCTTCATTGGTTCCTCAGCACACCATGCTGCGGCTGTACTACAGCCTGGTGTACCCACACCTGACGTACGGGGTCGCGGCCTGGGGCAGTGCGGGCTTAACTAACGCCACGCGGATCCAGGCGCTGCAGGACAGAGTGGTTAAGTTGTTGTCTCCCCAGAGTCTCTCTGCCACTTATAGTTCATGCAGGCTGCTTACTTTCAGCATTATCTTTAAATATTTTGCCTCAATCAAATTATACTCTGTGATGTTTGGACGATCCCATAACTACTTTTCAGACCGGATCCTTGATGTTCAAACTTTTCACACATATCCAACTAGATTTAAACAAACTAGTAAGATGACTCTANCTCTACCGCTGTACTTCAAGTCTCGTTGCCAGACCTCATTCCTGTATCAATCGTTGAAAATTTGGAACTCTCTCCCAGCAGCTCTGTTGGAATCCTCAAATATGTCATTATTTAAGAAAAAACGTAAGATAGAGTTGCTGTCATCTCAGCAAGTCCCATAGGGAGCTGCAGCTGTGTAGGTTACCTTAGCCACTAGCTGGGCCTTCGCGAGGTCTCACTTTGGTGAATACTTTGCTTCATTCCCGATTTCATACTCCTATTTGCTCATGCTTTGTTTTGTTCTTCCTCTTCTTTCCCGACTTGCTGTTCCTGTTCGCGTTGGTCCTGTGTGTGATCACCTTCGTGCACGGGCTCCCCTTTTACCTTGGAATACTATATGTCCCTCGCTGTCATCTCAGCATGTCCCATGGAGAGCTGCAGCTATGTAGGTTACCTTAGCCACAGGCTAGGCCTTCGCGAGGTCTCACTTTGGTGCCCACCTTGCTTCATTTCCGATTTCATACTCCTATTTGCCAATGCTTTGTTTTGTTCTTCCTCTTCTTTCCCGACTTGCTGTTCCCGTTCTATTCTGCGATATCGTTCTACACGAGAGCAGAAGCTTAAACTTCCTAACTATAACTAGCTTGATAACTGCGGACATTGCGGGCGGCATAGTTGTGTCGAGGTACCCGAGATCGGTCCCCACACCAAGCGCGGTCTTTCTCGGTGCACTTGAAGCGCTGCCCCCTGGGGCAGGGGGTAGCTGGTCATTGGACCTTCCTTAATGGCTGCGGCTGCACTTGCTCTTCTGGGGCCTGTTGGTCTATGCCTGCCGCACGAACCAGTGCAACTGGATTTTCCGGTGGAGGGTGCAGTCAAAGTTGACCATACCTCTGCCTTTATAGGGTGTTATCCGTGTAATTGTGTTGTACTGTCTTTGATTTTGTACTACGATATTACTTATTTTGCTAACTAGCTGTACATCTGCTGAGTTAAGAGCGCATACCTTGATGCGCTTTTCTGTGTCACCTCCCAGCTTCTGTGCCCGGGTCAGGAGCGCACTGTAATTTCTTGGTGCGCCCCTGGTGGTGCAGTGAGTGTAAATTCTTTTTTTTTGTTTGTTCCTTCCATCTTGTACTTTTTTATTTAAATTTTGCCCGATTAGCTTCATGCTATCAATGGGCTTGAGACACATGAATATGTGAGAAAGTAGAGAACGTGTCATTGCCTGTATTTCTTTTTATATGATTATGTTTCAATAAACTTATTATTATTATTATTATTATTATTATTATTATTTCATGTTACTTTTTGAGCATTGAAATTAGTATGATGCGTTAACTATAGAAGCTATTTAAACGATATTACTAATTACCGGCAAGAGTCTGCTGTTTCTGTTGTAACTGTTCATTCTATCTTTACCTCCGCCAACGAGGTTATATGTTAGTCGAGTTTGTTTGCTTGTCTGGTTGTCTCTGCATCTGTCACCAAGTTAACTCAAAAAGTTATGTACGGATCTTTATGAAATTGACAGGGATTGTTAGGTATGTTAAGAGAAACAGATGATTAACTTTAGGTGAAGAGCTGTCCATCCGTTTGTTGGTTTGTCTGTCTGCCTTGTTATTAAATGCCTCAACGAAAAAGTTTTTGACGGATTTTTATGGTTGAGTATGTCACGATCAGTGAATGACCAAATTTATATGTTGATCTGTCCATTCGTTTGACTCTGTGTTTGATCTTATGCCTGCTAGCAAAATGACTCAAAAAGTTATGAACGGACTTTATGGAATTTACAGCAGTAATCATAAATATTGAAAGATACATAAATGAATAAATTTTTGTGATGATCGCTTAGTCTGTTTGTGTGTTTGATTTATGCTTGTCAGAATGATTATTAGCAGCATGACTTAAAAAGTTATGAACGCATCTGCGAGACAATTACAAAAGCCTTTATTACAGCTAAAATGCACATATGATTAGATTTTGGTGTTAGAACAAAGGAAATCATATTTCAGTACAATCTGAAGTTTTCATCATCGTTGCCTTGATTGGCGTAGATATGCGCTCTCAGAGCGCTCTAGTTTCCTAATGTTACTCTTTAAACTTGGAATTAACATCACGGTGTGTCAAAGCATGCGCGTTGAAAAGAAGGAGATAGATGAAAAATACGCTGAAAATATTAGAAACACTTCTTTTGGCTCATCTTCTTTACAATTGATACACAGTGAGCTGTACAAAGACGTACAGCCAATTAGTAACAATGCTACGTTGAATATATACAAGTAGTCTACATTGCAAACTGACATAAAGACGGAAATGTTCATCATCACTAAATCTTCGCCAGCAAAGTTCGTAGAATAGAAAGTGCAGAAACGCAATTCAGTGCTGTCATCATGACCATATTCGAGGACAGTACAAGTATTTTTCTTAGAGTATTTCACTCAGGTATGATCAATACGTCCAGCAAAATTATTTTGTTAGTCTTTAGTATCGAGTATGCAGCAAACGCACAGATGCTATAGCAGTGAAACTCCGATATAATTAAGGAATTGGACGTTACAGCAAGAAGTTGCTGTCTATTATTTCTATCTAGCTAACACATACACATGTAAGTTACTTGTAACTGTAACATGATGTGTCGTAGCTTTCAACTAATAATCACACTCGTGGTATGTGCAGTTCGATGCAGTGGGATGATGCACATGTAAATGTTACTGCAACGAGATGTGCCCTGATTGTTAGAGTTCTTGACTACTAGGCTTACACGTTATACACATGATATCATACTGCAGATATCAAGCGCAGCATGAATATTGGATATAAACTGGTACCTTTTGAAATGATACAATTACAGCGTCCATGGCTGCAACGTAGCAGCAATCCACAATGCAGGCTAAGTCGTGATGAAAAACAAGGGGTAAAGAATATAGGAAGCGAAAGTACATGATGACATAAGTGCCATTGGATTTGATATTGAAGTGTTGTTAAACAAAAGACATTGTAGCAACAAATGAAACAGAGATATGAAATTCTTAAAAAAACAGCTATTGCACAGAGATTCGCCAAGGGGAAAACAAATTTAGGGAACATAAAACATCAAAATCACGACTGTTACTAGAAGTAAGTGAACAGAAAAAACTAAGTGGATATTCTGGAACCTCAGTGAAACATAAATATGCATGCGACGATGCTCACACCAAACATGTCTCTAAGATTAGTAAATGGCGGGTACAAAGGGCAAGAAGACACTGTGCAGCACCGCGTCAAACGATCCTGTCGCTGAGGAACAGGCGCTCAAAGTTGCCGGGTTGCACTAGTCTGAACCATGGACATTCTCGGTGATGGTAAGTGATGGTGACGTGTACGCGCGGTGCGCGTGTGCGTGTCTCGCGGTGTCTGCAGTGCAGTGACAATTTTGACAGTTCCCATTGAGCAAGCCTGGTGTGAGGTTAGCGCTGCTCTCTAAGCAAGCAATATGGCTGCAGACTATGAATGGGACTTTCATATGGCTGCAGACTATGAATGGGACTTTCAGTGGCCAGATGCATACGAACAAAGTTTACNAGAACAAGGGGTAAAGAATATAGGAAGCGAAAGTACATGATGACATAAGTGCCATTGGATTTGATATTGAAGTGTTGTTAAACAAAAGACATTGTAGCAACAAATGAAACAGAGATATGAAATTCCTAAAAAAAACAGCTATTGCACAGAGATTCGCCAAGGGGAAAACAAGATTAGTAAATGGCGGGTACAAAGGGCAAGAAGACACTGTGCAGCACCGTGTCAAACGATCCTGTGGCTGAGGAACAGGCGCTCAAAGTTGCAAGGTTGCGAACATCACCTCCAGTTGGACTCACTGTAGGCATCCTACGCATCAGTTTCGATCTCCAAGCTACGTTTGCAAGGAGGAGGGAGGGGGAAACCGTTTCCGCTATCATCTCATCAACAACAATTTTGAACAAGAGATCAGTAATACTCATATCGTCGAGATCAACAAAAGGCACTGAGTTTTAATGCCAGTAAGATTCATAATACACTTTGTACCTATTCAGTTCTTCATACCCATTCTACCATGGACTTCAAGCACCTTAACATTTGAACTGGCAAATATGGTGGCCCTCACGAAGAAATCAGAATAGAGCAGCTGTGTAAGTATTGGATCAGGTGGGTCTAATAATTACCCATCTAGCAAGTTTTGCTATGTGCGCTATTCTCTTAATCCTACCAGAACCAAGGTCGTTCCTACAAGACGTTACAAATATTATCTCTACGAGAAACAGACATTTTAGTAGGCGTGTTTGGGATACATTGCTTTAGTTTGCCTAATAATGTTTATAGGAGCTTTCATAGTATACCAAATTTAATTGCTCAATAAATTGGGTAGCGGAAGGGTTGAGTTGAGAATAAAGCTAGTACGTGAAACGAAAGTAAGTTAAACTGTCCAGTCGGCCGTGCATACGAGGCAACTTACATCATGATAACTGCAGGCAAGAGCTATAATACGTGAACCAGCAAGTACAGGCAATCTGATTTGTGAAATAACTGAATAACAAGTGTGTAACTTATTCTCAACATAACGTAGAAGTGAATTAAGTCATTGTAAATGTTGATTTTGAGCAGCTAGTAACGAGCGTAATGAAAATTAATGGCTACTATCAGATGGAAACGCACGAAACTACCGTACGTCAGGGTTATTTTGAACGTCTTTTACTTTGTTACCTTGCTTAGCAAAGAAATTTCTAACGGCCGGTTTGAGTTTAATTATGTCACTACACTTTTGCCAATCCCAACTCGTGATTCAAGGGGAGTTATTTTTTTTTCTTGGGCCTAATTTTTAATAGGCGACTGTAGCCCCCGAGCATTTCCTCGAAGAATTTCTCATCGACCAACAGGCAACTGTTCTCAGTGACTGGAGATCAGATCAGGAAGTTAAGTGCATAACGGAAGGACTCCTGTGAAACGAGCATTGAAAAGTGACGTCAAAATTGACGAACGGTACAGCTGAACAGCGTGAGCAGTTTATATGATAACGCCAAACAGCTGTCTATTGCAAACTTCAAGCGTTTAAAGAAATTAATAGATGAAGAGAACATATAGTGATTGAACAATAAACCTCCTTGTTAATAGAAAATGGTGCTGGAGGCCAGTGGAGGCTTACACAAAATCAGCGGCAAAATTTGGACTGGTATGGCGTCCTGCGTTAACTTCTTTGAAGTGAATCCTTATCAGACTTCATATTAAATGAGCAATGCTGTTCACAAACATTTTTAAAATGTCACTGTTTTTTTCGACCTTATCCATTGAACCTACCGCTCCTGACTGGCAACTACTTGAGCTGCATCCATACACACAATACGGTAAAATGGATGTCGCCAATTACGGAAGGTTTCAGCAATAACTGTTCGTATGGTTTCGCTCACGTCAAGAACAGAACACTAGTCATATTTTTGGTGAACTCTACCCACGAAAGTGTGAAGTCTTAAATACTCCGACGCGACGATGTGACTAGCTTCTTTTGTTTCGAAACTTCATAACAAGTTGCAGTCTCTGCTTCATGTATTTTCTTGGTGTACTCTTCTGTTTGTCTGTAGTAGTGAGTCTTGATGATTTTGTAATCTGGACCGGACCCCAGCGATGCCTTTTCCAGCACTGCATTGCGGAGGTTGTGGTAAAGTTTGTAGTGGCTCCAAACATCCTGCAAATACGGCACAATATACAACACTCAATGACAAACAGTTGCAGCCATATGAACACAGGTTAATTTCACTTATCAAACACTTATCCTACTAGTACACTTCTGTCATAAAGTTTTATGATCGGCTTAGATCCACTGAGACCCAACTTGCAGATTATCACGTTATAGGGCCTCTGTACTATAGTCTATAGAGCGCGTTTACTTATCTACTCGTTCGAATGTTTCGTAGCGTCGTTGTCAACACAACTCTATTTACGCTACAAGAATTTATTAAAACATTAGTCGTCAAATTAACATCCTCGGCTTGTGTCACAAGTCAAGTTAAGAATATCTCTTCAAATTTAAAACGGAATAAACCTCAGAAAACAGAGCACTTTTCTGCTGTTTCTACGGCGCAGTAACACATTCGGACGAATGGGTGAGTGAACAGGCTGAAAAGACTAACGTGTAGATTGGCCATTAAACTTTCACACTCAGACATAGTGGTTTTAAAATTTCACCGAAGACAGGTCAACTTCAATCAGTACTGAAGTTCTGATGAACTCTTATTGCATACATAGTTTTACTTAACCCTCAGGTATGATGGTACCCAAATATAACCCATTTTTAGTGATGGAAGGCATATCATATTATGGTGACAAACCACGTGGCATCTAAATGCCAGTAACTAGTTTAAGCTTCAAGGCTCTGGAAAGCATTTTGAAGCATAATTAAGAGCTGCACCAGTGCCCCTTTATACCCTCCACAATTTACTCACGCGCGCATTGTCTGTAGACAGCCGCCGGTTGTTGGTCTGCATGTCCTGACGCTGTTCGCTCTTCAGTAGCAAGTCTTCAGCGTCGTCCATTGCCGGTTTTACGAACGTCACAGCGTTGTTCTCTTCAAGAGGACCAAATATCAACAGCAGCTGAGACACAGCGTCCTCAAATTTACCGTTATTATCTTTGAATGCTTCCTTCACAGGCGCCGAGTTTATGTTGCTTAACATCTCGCACAGTCGACTCTCTGATAACCGGTTCGCTACGCTCTCAGAGGGTTTTTTGTCCATTGTTCTTGTTAGGGTTTCTTGCAGTCAACTTTTTCAACGAAAACAACACTTCTACCCGAGACGAAAAAGCTTTTACATTTTATCTCTTTGGTTGATGTTGCTTTGCAATCCAGCATTTGAATCAGTGTGATCTGGGTCATGTTGGTCAGTTTCTACTACATCTCCACATAATGCCGCATCTCTACGTTCGTCAGTATGAAATCTACGGCTTCAGTCAACACTTCTAATACCTCCAAATTAAAGTACTGTCTAACTGGCAAACAAAATAATGGGTCCAGTTCAAGGGAAATTTTTGATATGCAAAACGAGTTGCCCATATCTGGAGACTGAACTGGAGTGAGTGCATGGGCAACAGCGAAATTCCAGTTATATCTCCAAAACAGGAGGTTTTCATGGCTTAATATTATATTATCTGATTAACTGGAAGCAATAATATTCAATATGCGATGAGCATGACGGTACCATGCAGCAGAAGATGATGGAGTTAAGCGCGTTGCTTGCCAAAACTTTATGAAGCAAGGCGCTATCTCTGGATCCCGCTAGAGGTGGAAAATCATCAATGATAAGGCTGTTTTCTGATGTTGATAGCCGGGGAAAAAGTCCCCGAAGTCTTCTCTTAGTCAATTTGCTCAGTTGAGAGTAAACCATCATCGGGAAGATCTTCAGTCGCAGCATCTGAGAGTTGAAGAACATCTTATTCCGAAATTTCTCATCCACCGTTCAGCAGCATATCCAAAACTCAATGATTGTTTCTTCAAGCTGGACATAATGTCTGAAGACTAGATGCAGGATTTTTGGGGAAGAAACTCAGTTAATGATTAATTCTAATTCAAAAACTCAGATTAGTTTCATCTATCATTGTGCGTTTCTCCAACGTTCAATTTTCAGGGGTCATAAAACCGCTGTCACACTCATCAGTAAATATACCAAGTTCAAAATATACACCATAACAAAATTGGTTTGAATATATACATCTTTCTTTCTTATAAGCAGAGGCTATTGAGGTCGAGACAACGGTAATATGGCTGCAAGACTGAGGCTAGTTCGCCTGTCTTCTCCTCCGTGCAAAGTCTCGGCAACGCTGGTGAATTGTTTCAGTTTTAGGCAAGACCAACGGTTGGGCTTTATAATCATCTTCCTCCCAAGTGTTGTTTGTCGGGAAGTCTGCATTCCAACCGCTGCTCGGATCTGTGTTGGTAGGACCAGGGTTTACTTGTGGTACCATTACAGGTTCCTCAGCAATCTGGGTGCGGCGGTTGACAGAAGTTCTGGCACCCAGCGGGGAGTTTTCTCGCCGTTTTACTGGAGCTGGTTCATCATCCCACTGAGCACTCTTGGCATCAAGAAGACAATTCCAGTCATCTTCAGGAGGCTCACTGGTGCCGCCACTGCCATCTCTCGCGTGGTCTTCATTTAATACTCGTACATCACTATCTCTTTTTGCACCAGAGAACTCCCTGTCATCATTTTGAATCCTCAACTTGTAAAAATTATTAGTTAGCTTTTCAGTACCGGCGTCAAAATCTGATGTTTTATATGCAGGAGGTACAGATCCATTAACTTTGGTTCTATTATTATCACTGCTAGTTTCAAAAAGAAAATTATCCATATTTGCCCTAGCAGAATTGGTACTGACGTTTTCTCGTTTTAACAATATATTTTCCGTTCTAAAATTACATGAAAAATGAGATGGGATATTGAAATCTTTCAGACGTATGTCTTTTTCATATCTCTCCAACATGGCTTCAATTTTTTCCAGTGGAACGCCATGCTGTGTTCTACTAGCTAATTCCTTGCAATTGTAGCGCCATGAAGTCTGCGGCTCTAAAAATTCTACTTGATATGAATTCTCTCTGGCCATTGAGACATATGGCCGCATTTCCCACTTCTGTAAATTGGTGTTATCAATAATAATAGGACTAATGAGTTGCGCAATGCAGTTGCGTGCCTTGCGCTGAGTGCTCTCATGTGCCTCCGATATCCTGGCAGGATTATACTTGTACTCTCCATAAGCATCAATAAAATAATCATCGGCACTTAATATGTTCCCTCGATTATTGGCAATGGTTCTAGCCAGAGTGGATTTACCACTTCCTGGCAATCCTCTCATTATTACCATGAGGAGAGTCTTGTTTTGCATCGAAGCGTTCACGATCTTCCCAGAGCATGTCTCCTCCTCTATTCTTGCTGTATTGTTGAAATGTGGCGCTACATATTTTTGTGACACGGGTAAGCCTTTCTGTCGATGGGAAGGCCCCCTTGAAAACTTATTGTATGTGCGATGTGCTTCACAAAATGCAGTATTGCTGGACAAATTCGTTCCGGTAGAATTCTTACTTTTATTATTTGAGTTGGAGAATGGTCTTTTCCTCCAGTTATCGCAGTCAGACCGTGACCCATTGAGAGGTCCATATCTGTCCTTGTCGTGCCAGTGGGACGTTCTTCTGCAGCTGGAGCGCCAATTTTCACGCCAAGAAGTAGAGGCAGCAGGAAGTCGTCTTTCAGTGGCGTCAACTGAGGCCATTGTGTCTTTTTGAGCCACTTTGTGTATAATGATGTCGAAGAAGATAATACGCTGCGTTGATGATATTTGCTCTGAAAGAGAGTAAAACATATTAACACACAAAGTAGGGCGTCGAGATACAGAACTCATAAATTGTTAATACATAAATATCGATGTGCTGAAGTTGTATTATAGTGTATATAGGATAGTCGGTGAAAAATTTAAATTGAGTGGTGCATGATCCCTTGCTCCTACGAATGTATTTATGTCAACTCACGGAAGGAAGGATTGTGCTGCTCAATTACACTGCAACCGAGGGCATTCATTCTTATTTAACTTTCAGGTGCCGTTGTAGTGGATCCTAACATGCACGTTAGTTTTTTAAAGGTTTTCAAAACTTCGACTGGATTTTTATTAGTTTAATTGGCCAATTAAACTACCGTATTAAAAATCCAGTCGAAGTTTTGAAAAGCTCCAGGAAAAATGGGACCTGGATATCCTCTAGTTCAACAAATAAGAATGCACGTTAGTACTAACGAAAGTACGATCCCTGAAGTGTCATTAGAAAATCTTTGCCTCCATTTTTGACGGAACGGGTAATCTAGTCCTAATAATATAATAAAATGCTTCGTCCATTTATTTGTTTACTAGAGGGCCCGCGCTGTCAGACATGAGGGCGACGAATTTGTGTTGATCCTGCTTCATTAACCGAGCTTTCGTTCATGCAACTGCCAACTTTAAGGATCATGCAGGTCAGGGTTCACGGCTTCATAATTACTAAGATAGACTCTCTTGTTTTCTTTCTCTGACGTGGTAAAAACTAATTACTTTTGCAGGCAGTTTAGAATCACTCAAAATAATTGATTCGATTTGGTAACACAGACATCATACTTGTCCGATAGTTTTTAGGTTATTGAAGGCTATTTCGTCGATAATTGCATCAAATTTGGAAGAGAGCTGATGAAACGAAATCATCTGTGGGAAGAAACTGAGAATCAAGATGCATGAGAGGGATAATGGAAGCTTCAGATATCTTCAGTGCTGACATTTCAACTCTGCAATAATTGCAAGAAGTGCATTCAGACATAACATCGCCATATATAGTTTACCATATATTCGATATTAGGGGAAGGTACTACTCTTAGAAATCAAACTAAGCCTTCGATATCTTCATTCTTTGAATCTCAACTGTTACTGACTAAGGAACGTTTGCCACCATCTGCAACCTGGCCAATTTTCAACAACTCAGATTTCAATGAAACTTGACAGGATGATTGACCACAGCCTCCAGCCTGGATTACTTTCCGCTTATCTGTTTTCTTAAAGCGTGGCAGAATATGGATAAATAAACAAATGTTGAGATAAATAAAAAACAAACAGATAAAAGCACATCGATATCAAGTAGCTTTCATCGGTTTTTATTATATTGTAGACCAGTGTATCCTGCGTGAAAAATGCACACAATGATCAATATGTTTGCTTTATATACATATGGTCCGGTGCCGAATCTTCTCTTCGATCTCTGACTTGCTTCTTCATTGATCATTGGCTGTGCTCTCATCTTTAGATTTTTTCTTCTCCATTCTCCTTCTTCTTTCACGTTCGTTTTTCATATTCACAGGCACACGTAAAATCTTGAGTAAAACTGCCATAAACTTGAATGCAATTCCAGTCAGCTTATATGCAATGTGAGCGTATCGTAGCCATGATACTGTCTTTTACACTCAAATATCTGCTTCATTGAAGTGCTGGAATATTGGCCCTTGAAGCGAATACTGCTCCGTCAAATAGAGACAACAAACTAGAATAAATAATTGAGAATTGCTACATGGAAAATTAATCACTTCTTGAGTGTTTCACTGATCACCTACAGAATTTATTAGATGTAACCTGAGAGAAAAAAGTAATAAAATCAGACTCCAGAAACTGTAGATATCTTTGTTTTGATTTCAAGAAGTGTTTCAAGCAAGAAGTGCATTCAGATAAAGGGATAAGGATCTCAGCAGACACGAAACAAATAAATACACGAAGCGTTCTATTACATTGGAATATATTCATTTCGTATCCGCATTTTAATGAAATAGCCAGGTGATAAATAGGCTAGGTTACAGATTTTGTCATCAAGTTATGTTTTCATAGAGATCGATGATCAGGCTTCAGAAGATGGCGAAAGTTACATCGAAACAATATATCTGCAGCTTCTGGAGTTCGATTTTATAACTTTTTCTCTTAGGTCACAACCTATAAATTCCGCAGATGTTCAACGATCGGCTAATATTCTTCTTATCCCCCACTTGTGTTCAGAATTATATTAATACATTTTAAATCGTTGAAAATAACTGACTTGGAATATATAGGTCTTTATATGTAGAAATTCTGTTTCGTTTTATCAAATTAAAGTATTTTCAGCTTATTATTTAAACCGTCGGCGCACTGCCGCTTTAGGTTATGTTACTTGTCTGAAAGCCCGAATTCGCCCCACTTTTGTGCAAAAACATTTTTCAAGAACAATTAAAAGTATATCAAAAGATAAACAACAACCATTCTGCCTGCTTACCTTCAAAGCTTGTATAAGATAGGTTTTAGATTCGACAAGCGGGCTTTCGAAAAATGTAGCACGCTTTAACGAACGTTATTTTTCATTTTAAGAACACTTGAAAAACAGTGCGGAGCGCGGCACAACGAGCCTTGTCACTTCGCGCGTTCCTAGCCACTTCCGCAATTTGGATGTTGCCATCAGGCAGGCATGAGAATTGGCCATTTGAAATAGTTACATTGAATTTTATAATTAAAATTACTTTACTTCAAATGAGCTCTCAGATTCTAACCTTTTGCGACATATCTTCCCGGCGGGCGGATTGTTCATCTTCTGTCCAAGTCGGAAGGTGAACGTCAGAGTCAGATCTAACGGTAGAGTAGTTAAATCAAACAATAGCATTTAACTTAAAGATAGAGATTACCTTTAACTTATTTTCAGGTCACCATAAG
>LQNS02278150.1:5801880-5820813 GCA_001587735.2 Parhyale hawaiensis
GTACCCCTAAAAATACTTAATTAGGTTTGTTTAACTTTCATTTTAGCTGTGCTTAGGGTATGTAGGCGAGTACTTTGTAACGCTTCTGTTTCCCGGATAGATTCCCTACAGTTGATGTTTCATAATTTCTCTTTGTTTTCAGCACTAAAGATGAATTTATTTTAATCCGAAACGTTTGCTTTTACCCAGTAAAAATGTTTTATCTGTGTAGCTTGGTTCTCCTTTTTATATTAAGAATTAGCTTAAATTCAGATTGACTTTATATCCCATGGTTTTCAGTCTTTGTTATAGAGAGGAAAATAAATTCATTTTTAGATACAATTTACTCTGGTGGCAACAATCAACCAGTTAATAATTGTACATACTTGGTTCTCCCATTTTTTGGCCCCAAGTCCTATAAACTACGGACAGATATCCTTAAATTGCTTACGAAATATTTCCCGACACTAAATTCACGCGATCAAAAGCAGCACTTAAGTCAAGCTGTGCCAACCTTGCCTCATGACGCCCAGTAAGAGCCAGTTGCAACGCATGAGAAATGTGAAGCAGAGCATCATAAGTTCCCAAGCCTTGACGAAAACCATACTGTGTTGGTGGAAGGACACCCTGCTTCTCAAGAAAGCGACCCAACCTTGACGCTACCAAGCTCTCATAAATTTTCTACAAAACAGGTGTATTCGCGATGGGTCTCTAGTCGGAGGTTCGGAATGAGACCATCACCCAAAAAGTGGCCGAAGGAGTTGAGCATTGTTCGTAATTTTTTGTAGGGAGTTTGGTGAGTTGACCTTGATGTGACCCAAGCTGAAAAACTAGACATAGTTGACCATCATAAATGACGGCCTTGAATTTGCCTTCGCCACGGCGAATTTGCCTCCACAGCGGCAGATCGTCTTACGCCACGAGACGTTCTATTTTTCCTATGTCATTACTAAGAGATCGGATTGGGCTGCTTTGCCATAACCTTGTTGGAAACAGCATCCACATGAGAAACTAAGATTAGCTGGCCATCAAAAATGATTTCGTGGAATTTGCCTCCACCGCGGGTGATTGTCTTACACCGCGAGGCGTTCTAGTTCTTAATATTATTAAGACAGGCAAGCTGTGAGTCACGTAATATTCGATGTAATTTGAACTTACTCGGGCAATTAACCATCGAAAAGTTTCAAATTCGCAATGTGCGCAGAGTATACGTTTAGATCAGTGGTTTCCAAAATTCAATTTTCGACAGACCCCATGCGTAATCATCTTGAAACACACGGACCCCCGACACTAAAATGACAACAACTTAGTATATTACGAACTGAATGACATTGTAGATGTCGATGGCTTCCAGGCTATTGCTTTTAAGTTAAAGCAAAAGGTCAAAGGTATTATAACGTAGGCCAACCATACAATTACTCCCGTCACAGTCACGGGACATCCAAGCTCAGCTCATTGTTCCCATACAGCGAGTTTTCACCTTTAACTCTCCTGAATTTATTCTGACTCGCCTTAAATGACTATTTATATTGAATAATTTCAAGCATAAGCTGTTCTCGCTATTTTTGAAAAAATCTGAAGTCTTGTAACCGATCAAAAGCATTTGGAGGTAACTATACCACGGTTAAAATTTTTCAATTTCAATAAATTGAGGTAAAACCTTATTATAAGCTATTTAAACTTACATTTTTTCTCCAATAACCTTAAAATATGATGTAACTATAATCATCTACGGGATAAACATATTTTAATATTGCCGCAGCAGCTACAAACGTCATGAACAAGTCGGGCTCCGTGCGTAGGTTCATATACAGTTTATACACCCCATGGAAAACACTGGTTTATATGTTCATTCGATCTCGATAGTTTTAAGCTTCGATAAATTGACGATAGGAGGATATCTGTAAATATAGCAACGAAAGATAGATTGATAATTGTCTTCTTTTCCTTTCATTAGCGCTAGCTCAGTTAGCCTCCCCCTCCCCTTAAAGAATTTTGCCTCCCCCTTCTTTCTTGACTGCACATCTAATGGGGGGGTCTAGCTGAAAATGCTACAACACAGTAGCTATACCTCAGACAAACACGCAGGCGAAGTATTAGGCAGCCAGTGCAATCCTAAGTGGGTAGAACAGGGGGCTGGGTCCGGCGAGAGGGGGAGGGGAGGGGGCGAGCTGCACAGATGTGCTGAAGGAACCGGGATCGAGCCCCAAGCCTGGCGAACGTTCGTTATGGCGCGCGCCCGGTGCACTGAGTCAGCACACTGCTTGGTGAGCCCAGCTGCTGTAGAGGCACATACCTTAGAGTTGGTGGCGCTGGTCTTCGAACCTTCCACTTTTCCACAGTTCTTAATGACCCGTAGTGGTCTGCAGCTGTGCTTACCCCTCTGAGGCCAGTTGGCCTATAACTGCAGCACGAATCAGTGTTTTCGGGTTTCCCAGTGGAAGGTGCTGTCAAATTGACTTTACCTTTGTCCAAAGAAATTTATTGTCGAGTTTTTGGGAAAATTAAAAAATATATATTTATCTAATCACAGACTACACGGTACTCGACTGTCCATTGCTCACAAATGGACCTGGTGGCAAATTGATATAAGTACAATAAAATCTTTTTTCATCCAACATAGAGACCTGAGACAAGCAACAATTATTGTTCTTAGAGACGCAAGGAGTGCACCTATTGGAAAGAAGCATGCATGTATGAGTACTGGTCAATGGCAAAAGTTATTTTACTCAGCCATGGTATTTTGGTGTCCTAAAATTCAATTATCGTCGCTCTGAGTTGATGCCTTGCTACAAGTTTGTTATTTTTTCCTGTAAAACACACTTCTTGCATAACCGAAAACAGTTTACTTTTGGTTTAAGGTCACTCAATTAAACAAAACGATTTCATCGAAGATTAACGAATTTGCTTTCGGGCGCTCTGAGGAATTTGACCGAAGAGCCAAGTATCGCCTACTCCATGATCTAATGAAAATATTATCTCAATTGTATCTATATTGTTTATCTAAGCCCCAACAAAATATGTAATGATGTTCATTTTATGTAAGTAATTATAGCACAAAGGCAGCATAACCAGAGTAGCATTATCACAGTAAAAAAGTTATTACGAGAGGGTGATCTAAGTTTGTGACTTCGCAAAATATCCACGCATATTCTGTCCAATTGAATGACTGAATTTTGATCTTCATAGTTTATACTAGTGAAGTGTGTGCATAGGCATCATATTTTATGTAAAAAATAAAAAAAAAAAACAGTCAGAGAGTTGAACAGATTATGCGTGCATGTTTTGCAACGTCACAACCCTACAGTCAGCACTATAGTATAGCTATTTTTTATGAAAATACATATTTTAATTACTTTTTATTACGTATTGCTTCATTTCACGGAATTAGACAGTACAGTAAAAGTTTAATTTAAAACATTTATGGGGTTGTACTAATAGTCGAATTCTGATCTTACTTTTTCAAAGATAGAGCGCACCAAACTGTCGGAGATTCCTCTAAAGTAATATAAGTTAAACATAGCCACTTGCCTCAACTGGGAAACCCGCACTCACTGGCTCGGGCGGTGTAGATATATATTCAAGCTGGCCCCAGACGGATGGACAGCTGCAGTCGACTACCGAGCGTCAAGAGTTATGGGGCCAGCTAGGCCCTTATGCGATGACCTGCGAACTCTCGACCATTTTCAAATCTAGTTAGGGTCAGAGCCACTACCCCCGCAACAGCATCCAAACACTGAACGCAGATGGATGTGTATTAGCCTGCAGCGTTGCCCTGGCTAACTTATTTGGAGTAACGCAAGCAACGTTTGTTCACCACATCAAAAAAAAACTGTTTGACTTGAATAAATCAAAAGCAAATTCTACTTTTGACGTACTCTTAACACTATCGATGGTATTTCATGACTGTTGACCCGTCAGATAGGTTCGCAGATTTATTTTAGACTATCGGGACCCATGCAAATTCCACAGTTGAATAAAGTCTATGCCTTCCACAATGATCGAGACCACGCTACGCGCACGTTACGCTATAGCAATTTATCCGAGTTTAACCTAATGCAGCTCTTCTAACGTAACACACCCCATGTATTAGTTAATGCCCGTCATTTATTGCTGACGAACTATTTCCAACTCAACAATGCCTGCCAACCTAACACAATAATTATATTGTGTACGCAAACGTAACCCGTGGGCGACCCGTGAGAATTCCGCGATTAATTAACGTTCTCACTTTGTACATTGTAGCAATCTTAAGCTACGCTGTTATCACTCATTTGACCTTACGCAACGCTGCTGATCTAACCTATCCCGTAAATAACGCCAGTCAGAGGGCCCCCGCCGCCAAAAATAACGGCAGTAGTTTTGTGATTACGTTTTATTGTTCCGGTTCCTGGTATAAGTTTTGCTGTAAAATAGGTTTCATCCCTGCAGGAGTGATCTATTATTGAAACGCAAGTTGTACAGTCATGAGTATTGCGAGAGAATAATATCCCCCTGCAAGAGAAGGCGCGAATAACAGCTTGGAATTGGGCAAACGTTGAGCAGTACAAAGAAATTGTTTAGTTCAATCAAAAGAAATCACCGGAAATGCTCAGTACCGTATACTGGATACCAACCGACAGTTGAACCTCAAGTGTTGAAATTTGGCTGTAAAGTAAATTTAATATGAAAAAGCGTCAGCTCAGCGTGAAGTTTCAGCTCTATCAAAGATTTTCCGCTAAAGAAAGCATTGGTAAAATGGATTACGCACGAAAGGAACTCCAATCAACACTGAGTTTCTCGAACAGCCAAGAAAAAATCATTGAAAAATACGAGACATAGCTTATTCCTGGCAGGATCAAAAATTTTATCAAAGATATTGCCTAAGACGAATCCCATTCATAGAAAGGATGAAAGTGTCCCGAGTCAGGCAGGGAATCTTCTACCTAAGACCTGCGAGAAGTACCGGCTAAAACTTGAACTCGACTCCTCCTATTCTCCTGTAGCGTAACCTATTTTCATATCTGGCTGGCCTAATTTAACACAAGTTAGCAAGTTAACCCAATTTAAACCCAAGTTAACCCAATTTAACTCAAGTTAACCCAAGTTAAATCCAGTTAACCCCAGATAACTCAAGTAAACCCAATTCAACCGATTTTAATCCAAGATAATCTAAGATTACCTAAGTTACCCCAAGATAACCAAATTTTACCAAGTTAACCCCGTTTAACCCAATTTAACCCCGCTTAACCCATGTTAAAACAAGCTAATCCAAGATAACCTAAACTAATATAACCCAAATTAAACCAAGTTAACCCAAGATATCCTAAGTTAGCCCAAATTAACCCACGTTAACCCAATTTAACCTAAGTTACCTATATAGGTTAGCCACGGTTAACCCAAGTTAACCCCAGTCAACTCTTGTTAAGTCTATGCAACCCTCAATAAGGCTAGTTAACCCTCGGCAACCCTCATCATCCCTCGTTACCCCTCGATAATCCAATTTCAACATCGCTAACCCTATATAGTTACAATTAGTAAACCTTCGGTTACCTTATTTTACCCTCATTACCCTCGTTAATCTCCGATAATCCTCGTTTACCTTAGTTAACCCTCGGTAACCCTCCTTGACAGTAGTTACATATAGTTAGTTTCAATGTTTTAATTTGAACTTGACTTATTTTAATTTGAAATTGACTTATTTTAATTTGAGATTGACTTATTTTAATTTGAACTTGACTTATTTTAATTTGAAGTGAAAAAGGTATAGTAGGACTCTTTGACGTGTCTTCCTGTTCTCAAGTGCTTGGAAAACTTAAGAAACTATTGCACTGCCCCAAACTCAGTGCTGCATGGATACTTGAAAGCGCAGACGCCGTTCATACGCAACTGTTGTCCCTGAGAAGCGAGACGAAGTTTAAGGAGGTAGAAACTTCCTCTAAGAAGCAGGCAGCGTCTTTTAAATCTGCTCCCTCTAACAGCCCCGCGTGCTCGCAAAGTACCGAAGAAGCTCGAACCAGGCCATTCAGAGGCGTTCCATGGCAGTTCAGTAGAAGAGCACTATTCATGGCATTTGCGCCTCCCCACAGGAATCTTGGGGGGGAGGCATTTTTTTCACTACAAAATGCCCACCCACGAGAAATGGTAATGAACATGCTTCAATAATTTGTAGTTTATGAAATAAAGCGTTCTGAAACGGAAATAATATAATTTATCAAAATTGTTTCTGCTGAGCGCATTTCTCTTTTTGCTCTACGTGAGTTTTGTTAGTTTGTGAAAAATCATTCACATACTGAGAGTCACCAGCTGATATAGGTTGCTATTTGCCGCCAGAATGCTACAGGAGGAACTTGAAAATGATTTGTGCTGCATGATCATAGTGCTGGTTGATCATTCAAATGTCTTTCGTATAAGTGCTACAAATCATGATGGGTAAGTTACTCATCTGCAACAATTAGGCTAAAATACTGCGAAGAAGAATTACTTTACACTATCCATAACTAGTGTAGATATTTGAGACTGTGATGGAGCTTCAAGGACGGCCGAACTGTGGAATAAAGAGAAAATTAAAGAAAAAATTCTCCCAGGTTTGTTCCTGATAGACAGCACAATAGACTGAAAAATAGTTGAATACTTTTATCATGGGTCCATTTACTGGTGTATCAGCGACTATAGCTCCATAGGGAATGCAGGGTCACTGGCGGATACACAGGGTGCATTCCAGGCATTTGACTCCTGCACAGGATTTCTTTTCTATCTCTGATTTTTTCTTTGCCCTCCCCACAAGAAATCATATTGAACATTTTTAAGGAACTGGTGCATGAAAGAAAGTTTGTAATTGTGATTTAGAATAGAATATTTTATCAGGAATTTTGGTGCTGATAACATTTTCTTGGCCATTCCTATTTTCTCAGCATTCTATGTGAAAAAAAAATCGTCTGACGGGTGATACCACATATTAACACTTGAGGTTGTAGCCACTAAGCTGAAGCCAGAAGGCATCATGAGTGTGGAAGATAATTCGCGCTGATTAATTGTTCAGCAGCAGTTACTGTATCTACCATAAGCCTGAGGTTTTTCGTGTATGTGGTGAATGGTACTTGGTGTGTTATTGAATGATTTTTTGGAGAGCGTTTTGTCAAAGCATGTTGTCAGCTTACTAATTTATTGTTAACAATTTTCCTTTTGATCGACATTCTGGAATTGGATAAACGTTTTAGTCAGAGATAATATTACGGTGAATGTAATGCAAGCTAGTGCGCTCCTTAGAAATAAAAGGTTTTCTTAGTTGCAACTCGCAAAGGACAACATGTTGGGTTGGAGTCCATTTTCCCTATATCTTTTACTACGTGTCAATGATCGGATTTCTTAATTTCGCTTGTCGTTATACGTTTGTTACATATGAGCTTCGGTAGCTGTATAGCCCCTGTCAATGATCCAGATCAAAACGATTACTATATTTGATTAATTATGAAAACAAAATGAAAACCATGGTTATACGCAAGCCTCAATAAAAAATATGTAGGCCACTCATGAATGCCAAAAAGTTACATGTTTGCTTGTTGAGCGTGTTCATGTACTGGTCATATCTCTGACACATAAGACAGTTTCTAAAATGTCACAGGAATCGGTTATTTCAGAGACTACTACGTCTGCATAAGGCAGTGAAATATTCAAAAACCCATAGATTTGCTTCCCATGATATTTCACACAAACCAAATCAAACTTTACGCAAATTGCTCACGTATAGAGCAATTCAAGTGTTAAAGTTTCGTTCCTTGATCTATACACACAGAGAACAGTTTGGTTATAGTCACCAAAATTTGGTTGATGTAACCAAGCTATTTGGTCAGCTATCAGCCAACTAAATTTTTGGTGAAAATGACCAATTTCTTTGGTTTAAAAATTTAGTAGTATTTACGAATATTTAGTAAAAATTACGAAAAAGAGTTTCGTAATTTTAACCAAGTTCCTAAATTTGTTTGTATTTACCAAAATCTAGTTACAGTTACCATTCTATTCATCACATGTACCAATTTTTGTCATAATAACCATGAATATCAATGTATTATTAACCAAAAAAAGAAGTAACTACAACAAAGCATTTTTCCCCATATGTTGAGAATTACCCAAATATTTAGTGATTCCAAACAAAATGCCGTAACTAAAAAAATTTAGTCAATATTACTACCCAGTTCATTGTGTGATATATTGGGGTTTGGAATTCATTGCCGGCATTGGCTTTCGGTAGTGTTAGCCTGCATGCGTTTAAGTCAGCTGTCAATGGCCTTTTGTTTGAGTTTTTTGGCAGCGTTTCGGGCTTCCCGGTGTTACAAAGTGCTTCATTTGGGTTATGCTACTTGGCCGTGAGGGCCCGAGCGTCAAGTTTTAAATAATATTTAAAGACCCCTAAACTAGGAGGCCATCACATTCTATAAAACAAAAAATCGCGGATCTTTATTGCCTCCAGAAACGAACTGCCAACCCCTAAAACACTCGAAAGTAAAACAAACCTGATAATTCTCTATGCAGTACAGTTGTGAACAAATCTGTTATAAATCGTTTACCGCATGCAGACTTGCCCAGGACGGAAAGAAACACCAACGTAGCTTTAATAATTGTAATATGCCAAAAAAGAAGGCTTAATTTAGCCTAGGAGTCGTCTCAGACGGTGACTGGACGCTTATATTATTCGACATCTGGCGACCTCCCATTTACGCAACAACGCAGTGCACATGACTAGTGCAACAATATAATCTTCTATTAGAGATTCAGACAAGCTGGTTTTGACATATGCGTCATTATTAAGAAAACAACTGACTTGATGGAGTCTAAGTCAGCTGTAAAACTAGCGTTAATTTCATAATTACCTGCTCCAAGTATGTTTCGTTTTTTTTTAGGTTTTGCTTGTCTGTTTCTCTATTTGTCGCCAAGATAACTCAAAAACTTATAGATGGATTTACAGGGATTGTTATGCAATGCTAGGAAGAACAAATGATTAACCTTCAGTGAAGATCCGTTCAACTGTTTGTTTCTTTGTCTGCCTCCTTTTTTAATAAAGTAACTCAAAAACTCATGGATGGATATTATGAAATATGCCCAGATTGTTAGGAATATGACGAACAGCAAATCACCAAAGATTTGTGATGATCTGTGAGTTAATTTTTTTTTTGCTTTGCTTTCATTTTATATATGCCTGCAAGAGAACTCAAAAAGATATGTGTGAATTTATATGAAATATGTAAATATCGTTATAAATGTTGAAAAGCACCAATGATGTAAATTTTGATGATGATGATTGGTCCATCTGTTAGTGCGCATGACTTATGTTTGTCTTGCATTTGTCGGACCATTACTCAAAAAGTAACCGATGGATAATCAACAAGCTTTATGAAACTGTTATCCTGTCAAGAGGCACAAATTATCAAATTTTGGGATGATAGAACGGAAATCCTAGTTTCAGGACAAACCTATACAATTCGTAACCTCTGCTTTGATCGGTGGAGATAGGCGCTCCCACAATACTCTAGTTAATTTATTTTTTATAAAATTTTGGTGGTGGTGGTGATAGAAGTAAAGGAAATTCTAGTTTCAGGACCAATTTAACTTTTTCGTTATCGTTGCTGTGACTGTGAAGGGATGCATTCTCACAATGCTGTACATAGATCATTTACTTATTGTTTTAATGGTTGTCCCTGTTAGATTTACTTTCTTTTATTTCAAAGTAGTTTTTTATCATTCCTCCCAGTGTTTTCAGAAAACACTATAATTTTTTACTTTCCGATGCGCCTATGATTAACAATAATTGTGGCCATGCTTGAGGGTTTTTTTCATTGTGAGAAATACATTCCTAATTGGATCAAACTCTGTCAAGAATCATTCATTGATATAAAATGAAGTCAACATACGACTATATGATTTTCTTAAAAAATTACAGCGTTTTAACAAGACTTCCCCATAACGGTTAGTGTCAGCGCCATGTACTTCACGTTAGGGGGAGGGCTGGAAGGCGGCTGCACTACATAAACTATGGAGAGGCTTCACAAAATATCAAAATATTTATGATGGCTAAATGGTAACACTATTGAAGGACCAAATGTCGCGAGCTTGGCTCAGTGGAGGGTGGGGGCTTGGCTGAATAATAATAATAATAATAATCTCATTTATTTCTCATCTGGAGACTGTGTCCAACAAGGTTAGGACACAGTGTCCTGAAGTTTTCATGCTTAGTAGTACTAACATAGGAATAATACTAAAAAGTAACATAAGAGACAATTGGTATTAAATTAGCAGTGAATTTACTAGAACAAGGCTCGCATCTTAATAAGGAGATAATACTGACANTACACAGAAGTGATGTGAATTTTTTTTTTTTTAGATTATGAAATACAGTATGCAGCCTAAAGTGAGCTAGGGCGAGTAGTTGCGGATTAAAAATGTTACGTTTACAGGGATTAAAAAAAAAAGAAGAAGAAAGGTGCAATAATCTGGACTAACTTGGCTCAATACGGGCCGGGGGGAGGCTTAGCTCAAATTGGGAGAGGGTGCACATAGAGAACAGTTTGGTTACAGTCACCAAAATTTTGTTGATTTAACCAAGCTATTTGGTCAGCTATAAGCCAATCAAATTTTTAGTGAAAATGACCTATTTTTTTGGTTAAAAAATTTAGTAGTATTTACGAATTTTTAGTAAAAATTACGAAAAAGAGTTTCGTAATTTTAACCAAGTTCCTAAATTTGTTTGTATTTACCAAAATCTAGTTACAGTTACCATTCTATTCAATACATGTACCAAGTTTTGTCATAATAACCATGAATATCAATGTATTATTAACCAAAAAAAGAAGTAACTACAACAAAGCATTTTTCTCCATATGTTGAGAGTTACCAAAATATTTAGTGGCTCCAAACAAAATGCCGTAACTAAAAAAAATTTGTCAATATTACTACCCTGTTCTCTGTGTGTGCTTGGCGTAGAGCCCCTCCCCCCCACACAACGAAAAGGGGCTAGATCAGTCAGTAGATGCACGAAGTTATCCAACGCACTGTTGACGTACAGCCAGGGAGTTGATAAAACTGAGCTAAAAAGATGTCCGGAACTTTGTGGCTCACTTTCGCTTCAACTTGGATTGTTTACGCTCAACCATCAACCAAGCACCATTCGTGAGTGTCGGAAAGTATTCCAAGATGTGTCAACAGATGAGAGAAAGCTGTTTCCCCAAGTAGATTAGCTATTAAGACTAGTATTGCTGTGTCCAGCCAGTTCATGTATGCAGAGTGATCTTTCAGTGCCTTGAGGCGACTGTAAACCTACCTGTGAACAACGATGACTCAGGCAAGATTGAATCATGTCATGGTGTGTCATGTGCACAGCGATCAGCTCATACGCATTTCACCCCATGCAATTGCGCAGCAGTTCTTGGATTCATCACGTGATGAGCGTCGGACTCGCATCTTTGGCAGCACATTGGGTATACATGCATGAATATGACTGCTAAATAACATAAACCGCATTGACGCTCGAGCGCTCGCGTATGCTTCAAATACTGCTTCTCGGTGGTCGATATTGCCTTTGTTAAAAGATGAAGAACTTACATCGGAATTCCTAAAAATTTGTGATTATTTTCAACTGAAGCTATTAAAGATGGAAAGAACAATTATTTCCAATTAGCTATATTGTCAAATGACTTACTGGGTGTTGTTTTAATGGCATATCCCCCTTCCTTTAACATTGTGGGTCCCAAACTGGGGATGTGGCCATGCCCCCCATTTTCCAAATTGGTTTTATATCGCTCTAATGAGAGTAGAACTGTAGACAGTTATGGTCAGGGAGTAAGAATAACCCTGGTTATGGTAGTCACCGGGTATGTTTTTGGAGGCCATGGACAAGGATCCTGTATAATGAAAGAGTGGATAACGACCACAAAAAGTTGGGTACACTGCTTTAACAGGACGTTAACGGCTCAGCATTGGCATATTTACCTTCCTTTTGCCAGCGCATATTCCATCCTGTCACCAACACCAATTAGGCTATTGATAACTCTATTATTAACTGAATGTTGGCATATAGGTAGGTATTGCGTCCCCCCTCCCCACATCTGGACGGTGGTTGCACCCCAGTATTAAATACCAAGTAAGTGATTCCTATATTGCAGTCATAGGCCACCACGTAGATGCTAAGCGTAAAATTGATGCATTAAGTAACGAACACGTGGTCCACAAACACTTGAGCCATTTAAAGTTATGGTGTTCTTCAATACTGCCCGAGAATCCACTTGGTACTCAAGCACTGCATCTGAGATGAAACACGGTTCATAAAGCACCGAAGTGTGTGACGACCAGAGGGTTCTCCAACACTACAGAGAATAACCCCTTGGATCTAAAACACTGCACTGAAAGACTACGAGGCTCTGCAGTGTTTGAAAACCAAGTGGTCGATGTTTAATGCAACGTTTCAGAGCCACGTGGTTGTCCTGCACTGTAGTGATTCAGAACCAAATGGTTTTACCGATGGTTGAGAAGCACTTTGATAAAGTTCAACACTTAATAGACTCAACTGACAGATTCACTCGCTGTCTTACATCGCGGCTAAATACAAAACAAGGCGTCTACCCTACAAATGCTTACCAAGATGTAGCAAAAACACAGTAGAAACAGCGGAGCTGAGCGAGGCACATCCAAGTTAGGGCACGGCAAGAAGGTAACTGACCGCGAAGAGCTTGAAATTTAACAGATTTCATTTAAGCTCTTTGCCTGACCGCATCTTCCTCGAGCAGTAGGCCTAAGAGGAGACCTTTGTCACGGCCTCCTCAAGTTCAGGCCTGGGTCTCGAAAATGGTCCGATTGCGTACAATCACTGGAGAAATCATAAGACGCAGCCTCATATTATTGGTACTTACTTTACATATTTTGGGCATATCTGGATAGAAATTTTTTTGCAAACTATTTACAAGTTACAAAATTACGCTCGTTTAAATTTTCTATCCAGATAAGCCCGAAATATGCAGAGTATGTACCAAAAACCAGAGCTCGGTATCTCCGATAATGGTACGAGGGCAAAACCAATGCTACGATGGCCATCGCCATCGTACTTGCGATGGAGAATGCAATACTATCGCTCAATCGCCATCGGAACGAAAAATCGCCAATTTTTATCGGTAATCACCCACGATGAAACAATCATCGACGATGGCCATCGTAGGGCATAACAATCGGCGATAGACCATCGCATTAACACATTTTAAAAATACAAGGTTCTCAAATCACAGAAATCGAACAAAAGCAGCATCTCACATAACTTCCGCCTGTGTGCGATTTTCACACCGGTAATATGTAATACACGATAAAAAGTGCAAAATGTAAAGCCCAGATTGTAAGGCTTAATTAAAGCCTGCTTTAGAAAGTTTATTATTATTTGCCTAGTAGCTAATATGCTCCAGAACCTTAAAAGTAATTGACATTGTTAGATCTGGGGAATGTATTAAAATAAACGGTCATTTTCCGAAGAGATCAGTAATGACATTTATTAGGTTTGTTGACATATTCAGGTAAAATAAGGCATTCTAAGGGGTTTTTCATGAATAATTTTTTCACCCCAAACGCTTAGTTTTCAAGATATTTGACTCTAAATTTCACACTGTTTTCATATGAGAGAAATAAGATTCGCCGTTACGACTAGCACGATATCGCTTCACTCTGTTTGTTTTATGTATATTTTTCGTAGTATATTAGGCCTTGCTTGCCCAACCTTAATGAATAAGAATAACGTTGTTGCCGAAAAACTATTACGAGGCTTCGTTCTTGACGCCTCGCTACGGCCGTTATGGCCCATCTTAAATTCTCTCACAATAAATAATGGCAACTTTAAAGTAAATACAAGGTGACCCATAAGTCACTTTACGTTTTAAAAATAAAATAACTTTTTTTCTGTTCATATATTTCTATTTCTATTTTCAGAATTAAAAAATATAATCTTTGGAGAATTTTGGTATGGATAAGTTTACAACAGAACATTGAATTTTACTTTGAAAATAGCAGTCAATTGTTGCAACGCAAAGATCGTATATGCGCCATTTCCAAGTTTGACACCCCCCTAGTAGGCCTGCAATAATGAACTTAGTAAAGCGTTTTCAAGAGCATGGCTCTGTAAGTGATAGGTCTAGAAGTGGACGAGGTCGTCCAGTACGTACAGGTGAAAATACTGAAGCTGCGAGGCGTAGCATTGAAGAGAGCCCAACCACATCCAATATCGAAGGCGCTCTCAAGAACTTAGAAAGAGCTCGAGTTTGTGAAACCGAGAATGGATGCTATTTAAGAGACATTATCTTTCGTAACTAAGTCAGAGCTAACTTACAGACTCTAAACTTTGTAATAAAAAAGAATTAATTAAATAAAGTTATTTAATTTCTAAAATGTAAAGTGACTTATGGACCACCTTGTACCTCTAAAAGTAAGCATTTGCGATGAAAACCCTATTGATGAAAAGTCTTAGAATGCCTTATTTTCCATAAATATGTCAACAAAAATACTAAATGTCATTACTGACCTCTTCTGAAAATTCACCAAATAAACTTTGTAACCCACTCTTTATTTTAGTGTTACTAAAAAAAATATTTCAAACTCGTAATGCTGTTTTTCTGTAGTTTCAGCCTTATTTCATTACTTCATCGGCATCGGAAGTACAACCGATGACTATGCCCATCGTACGCCATCGCCCATGGGATGTTCAACTATTTCATATGAACAGTTTATCCTCATAACTTGAGCTAGGACATTGGAGCTCTTAAAAAAGATCCGCAGTAGCGGTTAAAAGGAGCACTTGTAGTGCTCTAAGTGTGCAATAGCATCGATAGAAAAGGGCACCAGAAGCACCTATGGGAGCGTTTGGAGCAGTTATTATTATTATTATTATTATTTATTATTATTGAAACTTCACGCTTGAGCTCCCACGGACAGGTAATACAACCCAAAAGAAGCATCATGCAACACCGGGAAGCCCAAAAAGCTGCTAAAGGAATTCCAGCAAAAACCATTAACAGCTGACTTAAATGCCTGCAGGACAATACGACCAAAAGTCTATGCCGGCAACAAAGTCCAAACCTTAGCCGACCAGGGCACGAAGCACCGACAGAACTGATTAGTTCCACATCTGACAGCCTCCAAAGTGAAAAAGTGCGCACATCACGCAGCACGAGTCGCTCTCCAAAAAACCCTGAGGGCAGGGAGAGGAGAATACAACCAATGCCTCTCATTATTGTACACCTTATAAAACATGCATAGCTCTGCTACTCTTCTCCAGTGGGACAGGTTCACTAGATCATTATCAGCGCACAGCCTGCTGGCTGAACTAACAAGTCGATCCAATAGATGCAAGTGAGTGTCAGAAGCTGAAGCCCAGACCGGTGAGCAATACTCCAACACAGGCAGCAAAAACGCATTAAAACATCTACGGGCAACCTGACTTTCACCGAACACGGAATTCACCTTACGCAGGAGCCCAATCTTAGTGGAAGCACGTGACACCAACCTCCTAATATGCGGCTCAAAAGTAAGCTTCTCATCAAAGACAACACTAAGAATCTCCAAGGAGCTAGACTCCTGAAGTAAAGTGTCATCAATATCTAATTGGGGATGCTGCGGTACAAGTGTCCGAGGCCGACTGATAACACTGGGCAACAAGCAATTTGTTGTCGAAATTATTTCAACTGTATTATCATCAGTTCTACCTTGTGATTCTAAATCTGATAACCATTTTTGTCTATCACGTCAAACTTTCAAGCAATCACTGCCTGTTTAGTGTGCTTCATCAGTGCTATTCCTACCGAACGCCCACTGGGAAGATTTTCAGGCCAGTCCTGTAATGTTATTCCTACGAGAATAGCTAGTACGAATATCTAAAAACCTGACGTGCTAGCGAAATTTCAGTTACAGATCTAAAATCAAGGTCAAATATTGACTTTGGAATGGCGCGTAAAGTTGAGGCAACGAAAAAAAAAAATTGTTCCCCTGTGTAATCATCGACTTGGTCTTAATGGCATTCAGCTTCATACTCCAGGCACCATGCACTAATGCGTGACAAATCCCTATTCAGAGACCGAGCGACAGCATCACGCAGGCGAGGAGCAGGTATCACTGCCATCAAAGTGGAATCGTCGGCATAGTTGATCAACGTGTTCTCGAGTGAAGAGAACATGTCACTAGTATAGAGAACCAACAACAGCGGGCCAAGCACACTGCCCTGAAAAACGCCAGACACCACCCCTACTGCGGCGCTCAAAACGCCGTCAACAGACACACTCTGCGTTCACTCAGAAACAAAATCGCGAATGATCAACAAAACCCTACCACCCACACTAATGGACTCCAGCTTGTATAATAGACTCCTGTGGTTAACCCTGTCAAACGATGCGCTAAAGTCCAACTGGACAAGGCGTGCTTCCGACCCACAATCCAGCGCAGATTGTAAAAGGTGTGACACCGACAAAAGAGCGTCACAACAGCCCAAGCCAGTTCTGTACGCACACTGACCAGCGGGCAACACCCCCGTAACCTCAGCAAAACGACCAAGCTTACCAGCAATCAACTTCTCGAACACCTTCGACAAAATGGGCGTCAGGGTGATGGGTCGATAGTTGGCCACATAGGGCGACACCGGACCCTTGGGAATAGGAGTAATATTCCCAGTTCGCCAACAACGAGGAAAACTTCCTAACCGTATCAGGCGCCGGAAGATCACTGCAAGCTTGGTGGCAAGAACATCAGCCAGCTGCTTATAAAACAAAGGAAATATGCCCACCGGATCCACACCTCCAAACGGATCAAGACCTTCAAGCAGCACCCTGATTGCACCAGATCTGAAAGCCAAAGAGGTCAAGCGAGGTTCAAGGTGGCACCCATGAGGCAATGCGATATCAACTCTGCTCTGCTTCCCGTCGAAGTGAGCCGACAAAAGCTCCGCCTTTGCCAAGGGCTCGGTATTGATGCCCCCACCTGGACCAAAAAGGAGCGGCAACGAAGGTTCAGCACCGAACACTGAATCCTTTAGCTCACTTCATCAACGATGTGGATAGCAATACGGTACTCAGCAGAGACTCCCTGGAGCGCTGCCTCAGACGACGCTGTGCCTCCTCATACACACGTCTAGTCTCGGCCCTACGATCAACATAGGTCTGCTACAACGTGCGGTCCCGTCGAACTTCGCCATGCCCGATAAGCCGTTTGTTTAGCTTTGAAAGCTAACCGACATTGGTCGTCAAACCACGGCTTATCTCGAGAGGGACAAACCTCTCAAAAATGGACACAGTCAAGTTGTTAAGCTCAGAGAAAGGATTCTCACTGTGAATAATCTGGCGCCAAGGTAACGTTCTTACCGCCCGAGTAATAGCCACCCAGTTAGCCCTGCTCTTAACAAATACCACTCTCCTGGTGTCTACCACAGGAACAACCTGATTGAGGTCCAAGGACACAACAAGATGTGAGTGGTGTGAAGAGCCAATAGGGGAGCCAACTGTCACCGGCATCAAGTCCGGGACATCAGTCATAACCAGATCGAGACAGTTACCAGCAATATGCGTGGACCCGCGAACAAGCTGCACACAACTAGACAAGGTGCAAAAGTCTAACGCAGCCACACTATGACAATCAGTCGGTGATGCAGATCCCAACCACTCCCTGTGGTGTACATTAACATCACCCACAAAAGCAAACGCAGCCTTGGGATCCGTGCTCTGAATCGAGGCCATCGCCGTCAATAAACAGTCATAAAGAGAATTATCAGTTGCAGGGCTCCGACATAAGGAGAATAAATAACAATTATTCAGTCGGCCACACACCCTTACAAGGATGATCTCATGACAGGCGCATTCGTGCACTGATTGCCAGTAAGCACAGAATCCGCTCCGGACATAGGCGGCCATTCCACGGAATCCAAGCCGCGATCCACACAGCCTTCGAAAAGGGGACTGAAAACAGGCCAAGGCAAGCTCAGCGTCGTGCGTCCTGCCAGCCACGAATGTCTCGGAGCAGCACACGACATCCACACCACGGGACACAAAGTGGAGCTCGGCAAGGTTCGCATGCAGTCCTCTAATATTAACAATAGAGGAGACAAAACCCCCGAGCCCGACCAGGTCCCGGGTTGCTTTCCACATCCCCACAAAGTATGAGAAAGAGAAAAAAACATAAAACATAAATATACAGTAATGTACAGATAAATACAGATATATACAAAGAAGAAGCAAAGATCCCATAAACTAAGAAGATAGTATAAAGCATAATAAAGCAAAAAGCAAACAAACAAAAAAACAAATGAAACAACTTTTATTAGTGACAAAAAACTCAAAGCTCCTTTGTATTTGTGAAATGACGAGCTAAAATATGTATATATAGTTGAAGAAAGGGCTCGGACGAAAATGAAGAGTTTTTTTTTTTTTGGACCGGTTTGGATGAAACATGGTATAGATACGTAAAATCGGAAAAGAAATTGTTTTTACTCATGTACTTTTTCATTTTTCGCATAGAAAACGAGTTATTTAAAAAAACGGCAAGAGGGGGGTTCGGGAAAACCCTATTCCTTCAGTGCTTGAGCCAGCTACAAAGATGATTTTGACATAAAAAGAAACGAAATTTGATCTCCTATCAGGGTCAAATTTTTCCGTTTGATTTAGAGAAAGTTCGAAAAGCTCTTTTTTGCAAAAAATGCGCTGTCATCTCCTACTTCCTGCATCAAATTAAAGATGTCATTGTAATAGATAATTAAATTCGGTTTCTTTTATTACCATTCTCTCTGTAGCGCAAACAAATTGTGGGTGGAGTAGGGTTTTCCCAGCCCCACTACCCACCCCCCCCCCCACGTTTTGTCGTTCTCTTTGAATAACTCGTTTATCATGGAGAAAATGTAAATCTACAGGAGTAAATACATATATATTTTTTATTTTACGTATCTATGTTGTGGGCGCTCGATGGATTTGCGCGATC
>LQNS02278150.1:5851923-5866035 GCA_001587735.2 Parhyale hawaiensis
TATTTCTTGTATAGTAATAGGTATAATTTTATATTACCTAAAAGGTATCTAGATACAGGCAAAAAGTACCTATCTAGATACTACATTTAGATACAACATTTGAAAAGTATCTAGATACAGCATTTAGATACAAAAAAGTATCTTCATACAGTATCTAGATACTGCCCAGCTCTGTCTGCAATTACCAATGCAGAAGCTGCAATGCTTTGTACATAGGTAGCACTGGACATTCCAAAGCTCAAATCGATCAACATTTAGGCATGTCCAGTAGAACAGGTCTACCCCTTGCAAAGCCTGCTCATTGTGCTCCCCGTCTCCATGCTAAACAAAATAATCATCCTATCAGCACGACAGATTTCTCAATCATAGACTTTTCTGCCCCACTCGAACTCACCACACTGGAATCACTCTACATCCATAAAGCAAAACCTAGTCTCAACATAATGACCTCAGCTTTACCTCTACGCACAGTTCATGCCTGACCCATCGTCCGACTGTACAGACGTCGACACCGGGACCCTCCAAGCTCGCTCCATTCAGTTGCATTTTAGACCTTACCCAATCAACATCCCAGCTCCCTACATTTTGGAAATAAAGAAAATTGTTTTAATTTGATAGATTATATTAGACATCTTTACTTCTGAAAATGGGAGACATTCCCGAAATGTCAAGTTTTATTTGAATAGTTGACTTGATATTTTGCATTTGGAAAAGGTTCTGAGCTTAGTCTCTTTCTTTTATCCATCGCTTCTGCAGAGCTGGTTGATGAAACTCTTTTCTTCTTTGGTTTTTGAGGTATTGCTATGGCTTTTCCTTTAACTCCTTCTTCCTTGTTTCTTTGGCGAATTGCTATCTGTGATTACCTGAGCGTGGAAATCAATTTCCTACTTGGTTTCCTAGGGGCCGAGTGAGTACTGGAACAGCAGGATCACTCTGGAACGATGTTCCAGGCAAAGGTGTTGATGTTGCCTTTCCCAAGATATTTGCAGCTAGCACCTCTTCAAAGCTTCTGCTAGTGAGAGATGTGTCTCGTTCTTTTGATGGCTTTACACGTGTAACAGCATTTCTAGTCTCGACCTGTGTCAGTGTACGCTTGTATACTCTCATGAGGGCTGGGTCAAATGCTGACACTGCATATCTTGAATGGTTCAGTGTATAGATCAAGGTTGTCTCAAATGCTGAAGTGATATTATCCACAGTGAACACAGAGTTCCAGATATCACCAATCATCTTAACAAATCCAGGTTTGTCAATTTTCCCTTTAGACTTCCTGAGCTGGGCGATCAGTTTTTTATCCCATTTGTCGCTTCAAGGACGAAAGCAACAGACATCTAGAGGCTGGAGGCAGTCAGTGGTGTGTGGTGGGAGCTTCAGTTTGGTGACCTGATTGACTTTGGCCTTCTCAATAAGCTCTCCTGATATGTGAGACACATGGCTATCAAACACAAGCAACAGTGGTCTCTGCTCAATTGTTACACAGAAGTGATTGAACCACGAGACAAACACCTCAGTGACCATCCATAGATTTTTAGAAACTGAGTATTGTGTCCTGGGATAGGCTGTTTTACCCTTCCATGTAGACTGCAGGTTCTTCCCTTTGAATATTTCCAAGGGAGCAAGTTTTTGTCCTGCAGATATTCCAGCCATTAGCTATCATACTGTGAATGCATCACTCCCACTTCTATGTGTAGTGCGCCTTGCTTTTTCTCCAACTGGTGCTATGATCTTGGTTTCCCTTGGATCTGTAAAGAGTTAAGTATCATTAGCAGTCCAGATGTTCTGTGGCTTATCCAGGATGTTTACACTTCATTGTATCATAAAGCAACTGATAGAAGCCATAAATGATCCTTGGAGGCAATCTTTCCTGCTTTCTCCAGGTTGGAATGCAGTTTCATTGACAAGTTGTAGTAACTGCTGGACCCCTCTTCACCTGGCCTGGCCTATCATTTGTGAACCTGCAGTACTTGCGTAGGTATGTGGGAACCTCCCTCTGTGTCATCATTTGGGCGTTCTTTTGTGTATACTTGGACGACGTCCTTGAACTCCTCTCTAGTTAGTCCCAAGCCCCACCTGGACATGGTTGTTACCTTTTAGGCAATATCAATCTCCGTATTTTTGGGCAGGGATCTAAGTCCGCCTGCTGGTGGTAGTTTCGGTCATCTCTTCCTGGCTTCTATGTGGCGAAGCAGTGTGGTCTTACTAAGATCATAAAAGCGAGCTGCTTCACTAATAGAGATATTATTCATGTTGATGGCATCAATTGCATCATTAATTTTAGCCTCACAGGTGGATGGATCTCTCTTTCTCACATACAGTAGCTATGTGTTTGGCATTGTCACACTTTTAAGTGCACAAAGTTTCAACTCGTGGTTGGGCGGCGGTGTCTCGGGGTGGGGCGGCGGCGCCTCGGGGTAGGGGGGCTGGTGTCCGAGGTCGAGGTGCTTCGGGTCGTGCTGGGGTTTCTGGCCGTGTTTCTTTGCACTGTGGTGATTCTGCTGCTNGCACATTGCTAAGATTCTCTCTCAGCAGTTGTATGTGGATAACCTGATCCACACCACTGATAGCCCCAAAGCGGCTGTTGAAGTCTATAAGCGAGTCAAAACTGAGCTGCTTTCTGTGGGCTTTAACATCCGAGATTGGTCGTCAAACTCCAAAGAAGTGGCTGACCAAATTCCCACAGAAGACCGCTGTCAGTCAACGACTGTCAAGGTCCTAGGCTACCTATATGATAGCATCTCGGATCAGATGACTGTAAAAACACTGCCTTGAACAGCTCGGCCAATACTAAAAGGACTGTGTTGTTCAGCACGTCTTCTATTTTTGACCCTCTTGGTGTCCTCAACCCTATAACTTTAAATGGCAAGCTAATGTTGCGAAGCCTCTGTGAACACAAAGTCACGTGGGACCAAAAACTCAGTCCTGAGCTTCTCTCAAAGTGGAACGCTCTTTCTGTCGACTCCCAGAAACTCGGACCTTTCTCGTTCCCCAGACAGGTTTTCTCCCATTAGAGGATGGAGATGCATCAGTGGGGATTGATGGCTTTCAGCTATACAGGGGAGACTCTGGGACAAATGTGAGAAAACACGGAGCTGCCATGTATGTTAAAAATCATATTACTTGTATTGTTGTTGATGTGGGCATACCAAGTGTTGTTGGAGTGCGCTTGTCTGCGTTGGATGTATGGGTCCTTGGTGTGTACCGGCCTCCTTCCAATGATGCAAGAGCTAATCAGCTACTTTGCGACCTCATCAGGGACTTCTGTGTTGGCAGAGAGGCGGTTGTCCTGGGAGATTTTAATTTACCTACACTACAATGGTCGCGTGGGCTCCCAGATGAAAATGATGTTAGTCCTATCGATAGATTATTTCTGAACACGTTTGCGGAAGTTGGCCTCACTCAGTGGGTCCAGGAGCCAACATACCATGTTTCTGGTAACGTGCTAGATCTGTTTCTGACTACTGAGCAAGATAGAGTGGGGAATACAAAAATGACACCTCCTCTGCCCAGGTGTGGCCATTCTCCCGTGATTTGTGATTATTTGTTTTGTACTCAGGCTGCGGAGGGCACTTCAACTGATAGGACGAGAAGATTATGGTTTGGGGGCTCATATGAAGAGATATTTCTGTATTTGGCTCAGGTGGATTGGGATTTTGAGTTTTATAGCCTTCCAGTGGATGCTTGCTATAATCGTCTGTTGTCCATCGTGCAGTCTCTTGTTGATGTGTTTCTCCCTTTGCGTACTTGTGATGTGCACTGTCCGTGGCCTACCCGTCCACCTGGAAGCCTGAAGCAGCTGAGACTTACGTTGTGGAGGCAGTACAAGGCCTGTAGGGGGCAGTATCGCAGGGGAGATGTTCGTACATGTGATGCTCTTTATCAGTTCCTTGCTGTCAATAGGAGATACTACAACTTTGTTCGGGGTGAGAGAGTCAAGTACGAGAGGAGACTAGTTACAAGGCTTCATGAGGTACCAAAACTGTTCCATTGTTATATAAGGAGGAAGAAAACTGGCAAGCTCTCTGTGGGGCCCATAAGGCTTGAATCTGGCCAACTGGTTGACAATGCTCAACTCATGTGTGAATTATTATTTGCTGAAGCCTTCAGTTCTGTGTATGAAGGAGAGGATCCTGACCATCCTGTTGTGGGGCGGCGTTTTGATGGTACCATTGTGGATGTCGATTTTACGGTCGATGATGTGTGCTCTCTATTGCAAGCAGTTGATGTGTCCACCGCAATGGGGCCTGATGGCATGCATCCGAAATTGTTGCGGTCATGAGCTGGAGCTCTAGCCTACCCACTGTACTGTATCTTCGTTAAGTCCTTATCATCCGGTGAGCTGCCTGGTGCTTGGATGCAGTGTCTTGTTGTCCCTCTTCACAAAGCAAAGTCCCGGTATGATTGCCTGAATTACCGCCCGGTGAGCCTGACCTCCGTCTGTTGTAAGACGTTGGAGCGGCTGATTGTGAGCCACCTTTTGAAGTATTTGGAACATGGCAACCTTCTTTCGGCTCATCAATGTGGGTTTCGTTGTGGGAGGTCTACGGAAGATCAGTTGCTGCTTACCTACGCAGACATTGTGCGTGGTTTGGAGAATCGTGAGACTGTTGATGTTGTTTTTCTGGATTTCTCGAAGGCATTCGACCGGGTCTGCCATTCCGTGTTGCTTGGGAAGTTGTCTGATCTTGGAGTGGGTGGTGTTCTCCTGTCTTGGATTGCTTCGTTCTTGATTGGTCGTACGTTTCGGGTGTGTATCAATGGCCGTTGTAGTGGTGATCGACCGGTGTCTAGTGGTGTTCCTCAGGGCTCGGTTTTGGGACCTATATTATTCTTAATCTATGTTGATCCTCTGGTGTCCTTGTTGTCATGCTCAGTCAAGGTGTTTGCTGATGATTTTAAACTGTATGTGTCTTATCCTACAGGCTCCTTTCCTTTGATGGCGGCCACATTTTACAAAGAGATCTGGATGTTCTTCTTAGGGTTGTCAAGTCATAGAATTTAGTGTTGAATCCTGAAGTGTGCCGTGATGAGGTTCTGCCGTGGATACATTTTGGTGGAGTATGCAGCATGTCCCTATCTCCTTGGGGAATCCGTATTGAGAGGTGTTAATTCTCACCGGGACTTGGGAGTTGTTGTTGATTCTGACTTGCAGTTTCATGCCCACATTAGACAGGCAGTTAGTAAAGCATCTGCAGTTTTGAACAACTTGTTAAGATCCACTGTGTGTAGGAGTCCTGATTTCATGCTTGCACTTTACGTGGCACATGTGAGGCCTGTCTTGGATAATTGCTCAGTTGTTTGGAATACGGGCTACATTGGTGATCTGAGGCTGTCAGAGTCGGTTCAGCGAAAGTGGACCAAGTGTGTGGAGGGTTGTAGGGATCTAAGTTATGGTGACAGACTTAAGAGTTTAAACCTTTTTTCGGTTATGGGCAGGTTGCTGCGAGCGGACTTGATCAAGTGTTGGAAGGTTCTTTCAGGTAATGGGGGTGCTGCTGACATGTCGGTGGTGTTTTTAAGGGCTGGGGATGGAGTAAGCAGGGGCCACTCATTGAAGTTGGTGCGTCCATATTTCGGCATGGATATGGGGTGTAGGTCATTTCCCTCGAGATGTGTTAGGCAGTGGAATGCACTGCCGGAGGATGTTGTTTCAGCAAGCTCTCTGGTGGTTTTCAAGAGAAAACTAGCTCACCATTTGGGTGATGTCTTATACGAGTATGTGTAGTGCTGATCGTTGTTCGTTTTGCTTTTCTGTGGTTTCCCTGTTGATTTTTCTGGTAGCCACCCACGCACCTTCCAGCTGAGTTCTTTGGGGGCTTGTTTTGTGTGATTCCCTGTGCTGGCGCGTTGGGCTGAGCTTGCCTCCTTGGCCTGGTGCTCCCTTCCTTGGGGTGGCCCTGGCTGCGGGAGGCTGCAAAGGTGAGTTACAAAGGTGAGTAACTTAGCCTAATCAGTAGAAGTTAGTGAAACAGAAGTGCTCATCACCCACCAATTCAGTGGCGGGCTACAAGGGTGGTGGCTTGCGCCCTTCCTATTATGAGCAAAGCTCCCCCATAGTCCTCCCCAGTGCTGATGCTGTGCCATCAGCCAACATACAAATTAGATGTAGCTACCTACCCATATCATATAGCCTACCTATTCCAAAGCCCCTCCACATTTTACTCCAGCTCCCCCTCATCCCTCCAATGCAAATTTCCTAGGGCTGCCTCTGCCCACCATTTGCCAAATGAAGTCCATGAATTGTATTGTTTTTATATGAGATCTCATATTTTTTACTTGCAGATAATTTAAAGTGGTAAATATCTTTGTGTTTTGTATTTGCCAAACACTCAAGCTCATCCTGACAGTCTTCAAAATGGCTGGTAAGTTTCTCATTTTTGCTGGTAAGATTGGCCTCTTCCAGTGTGTTCTGTTCAATTTCACTCAGGGTTGGATGCCCCATCGTATAGCTAGCTAGCTACCTACCTATTATTTAGCTATGGGTAGTTATGCACCACAGGACTTCAAAGCTTGTATCTTAGCTACCTTTTCCTTTCCTAGGCTTTCTGCACATTTTTCTTTTGTGCTACTTTATTTCCATTTGGTCATACTCCTACTAGCTAATTGTTTGTTTTTCATCTTCTTCCCAAAGTTTACATTTGCTCATGTAGCTATTAGTCAAGTGTGGGTACACCTCATGCATGGGTTTCACATCAAGTTACTGCAACATCTACATGTCCCTCTTTTTCCTTGAAACATAGATAGCTAGTCTTCTACCTTAAAAGGGCTCAGGCTATAGGTAGCTATAGCTAGCTGCAGTATATAGGTAACTACTTATACTACTGAATCAGTATATATCTTCAACTCTTGTGTTTCGGAGTTTTAGAATGTGAATATTGGCCACAAAAGATTTAAACTTGCCAATACCTTGAAGCCTTATTATTGATTTAAATGCTATAAGTTTAGAAGTGTGGACAATGCTGTCATCTAATTATATAGCTACTGTATAAAAATCTCAATAAAATATATCCCATGTAATTTAGGTAGCTACCTGTTGTATTTTTGTTGAACAAACTACCATACCTATAATTGTATGTAGGCAACAGAACAATTAAATATGGTACCGTCGACCTCGTTGATTCGGGACACTTTCATTACACGGGGTGACTCTGGACACTCGTCACACTGGGTGATTTGGGACTCTCGTCACACTGAGTGATTTGGGAGGCTCGTCACACGGATTCGGGACAGTGGCCGCAATTCATTCAATAAGTTATTTTTCCAAAAATCTGATTGTCCTATCGTAAAGCCCAACATTTACGATGGCACAATCAGATTTTTGAAAAATCCATTTTTTGAATGAGTTTCATTACCTACTGTTTCGGCCAGTGTCCTCAATCACCCTGTAGCCTGTCCTGAATCACCCCAATCCAACCAGGATGATCTGAAATGTGGTTTTTCAATAATAACTCCAGAAGTAGCCTACTTGATGAAACTCTCGGGGCATTAAGGTTAGGGGAGTACCCTTATTGCCTCAAAACAGTATGTTTCTGTGATGCATAGTATTTTATATCAAAGTTAAAAAAAGTGTCCCAAATCACCCCGGTCGATGCTGGCTACCTGGTAGCTAGCTACTTGATAAACATACTAGTCAGGTCTTACATACCATAGCTAGCAAAGGACAAAGAAGAATTGAGCTCACATGGCTAGGTAGCTACACAATCACTGCTGTTTTGTGTATTCTAGCCATTATTGATATTTAGCTACCTCTTCCAAGGAACTTAAGTTTTTGTTGAATTTGGCTGCTTTTCTGTCAGTCTCCTTGTCACCAATATAACTAAAAATTTTATGGATGGATCTTTATGAAATTTACAGGGATTTTTATGTGGGATAGATTGACTTTTGGTAAAGATTTGTACATCAGTATGTTTGTCTGCTTCTTTGTTCTTGCTGCCATAGGGTAGAGGCGTTAGTCTCCGATCACTGGCTTAGCCTCCGATCACTTTTACACCCTCCATTAAAAAAACTGCTGCAAGACAAACCATTGATGCTAGGAAGATCAGCTAGGGCTCAAATTGTAGCCAAAGAAATTCTTAATATGTCATGCAAGTCGTAAATTTTAATTTCCCAATCTCAAAGTTTAGGAATTTTTTAAATGGGAAAATTGCATGAAAATGTGCCTATTTTTTTGGTACTATGAAAACTACCACTATCGGGAAATAATTTTTTTGAGGGGTTTGCTTGCACTAAAGTCACGATATCAGTGTTTGACATCGTAGTGCACATACAGTATTGGACTAGCTTCTGGCATTTTTTTCATGAGTTCACTTAGCATCCCTCACCGGGGGGGGGGGAAGGTGATCGGACATTGCAGGCAAAAAACATGCATGTCGTTAGCCTCCAATCAAAATTCAAAATTATTTTTTTGAACCACGATTATCTTAAGTTCATTGTAGTTAGCTGGCGCACCTTTTAGCACTTGGTTCCATATTCTAACGTTTGCACTTTTCTTGTTTCAGGATGGCGTTAGTCTCTGATTGCCATAAAGGCCACTGTGGTCGACCAGATAACCGCAATGATCAACTCGTCGGACATTGCGGTATATTGGTCGACCAGACAACCACAATGGTCGACCGGTTGGACATTGCGGTATATTGATTGACTGCTGTGGTCAACCAGATAACTGCAATGATCGACTGGAAGGTGTATAAAGATATCAGCTACATGTGCGTGTTGTGTATCATATATTGCATCAACATCACTGCGCCCAAGCAACAAGCTGTATATGCCTGTTGTGTATCATAGATTGCGTCAGTACTTAAGCTCGGCGTGCTTCGTAATCCCTCCCTTAGCCTAACCTGCTGCGGCAGTGCGACCCCACAAGGCTCCTGGAAGGTAGAGCGGACCAGGACTCTGTGGGCTTCATAAAGAAGTCAATCCCCCTCACAAGGGCACAAGTGCCACTGTAGTTATTGGGGGAGGTCCTTCGCCACGGAGTTTGCCGCCTAATGTTGTTCTGAACAGGTTGGCAATCACCCGTGCTAGGCCACAGTCGAGTCGAAGGTGAAGTAGTGCGAGGCTTTCAAGTTAGAGGTTAGGAGTTGAGGTTGAAGAGAGGGTCAGTACAGGATAAGGTTAGGTGAGACCAGAATCGGTTGGGAGTTAAGGGTGCCTTGTGTAGCCGTAGCGTGCGGTCCAGCAGTGGCAGCTGTATTGTTTTTCCTCAGTTCCTCGCTTCGACAGAACACCTTCTGTCGGTTGCACCAGACCCGCATCAGCGCCCAACTCTGGGGTGTCTAAATGGTAGTTTAGACTGTTTTGAGGTGTAACCCTCATTATAGACCGCTTTTGGTGTTCTTTCTTTTTTTTCTTCAAGCCCCGCCCCCTGGTATCTCAGGGTCCCAGCAGCAGCACTCCTCATTCCTTTACGACTCGCGCTACTGTCAACATCTACTACTGTGTTTTTGATCTTAGCTGCTGCTTTGTGCTTGCCTATCGACCTTAAAGTTTAGGAAATATTTTCCTTACTGGTTATTAGTGCTCTAATACGGTTTTTTGTGTTTGGAAATGTGTTTTTACCGTTTTTAGTGATACGTTTTGGAGACTACGTTGTGTGTTGTGTGATCGGCCTAGGAGGCCGCCATTTTGGATCCTAACTTATGTCTCCTTGTGTTCATAGAGCTGCAGCAGTGTCTTCTTCTTGAAGACCAGTGACAGAGATGGTGTTTTGTGAGTTTGTGCTTTGAATTAAATTAATATAAATTGTTTTTCCTCAGAATAGAGGAATAAATACTTGGTGGTTGTAGGCACTTGTGCCCCCAAGTATATTGTTTGCTTAAATACTTCGTGGTAGGACCTAGTGGCCCTAACAATTCCTAGAAGTATATTGCCTTATGATTTTTACTACTGTTGCGGTGGTGGTCCTTACGGCCTTATTATGCCTGCCACCTATAGCTTCAAGTCTGGATGGTTGGCTTCTTGTTGCCCTAACAATCCCATCTAGCACAGCAATACATTTAGGTGGTAGGCATTTGTGCCCTAAGAATTCCACCAAATCCCTTGTTGCTTTATAAATTAAAGCTAACGTAATTTGTTACCTCGGAAAAGAGGAATATTGATAAATGCTTGTTGGTTGTAGGCACTTGTGCCCCAAAAAATCCAACAAGTATATTGTTTGCTTAAATACTTCATGGTAGGCCCCAGTGGCCCTAACAATTCCGCTAAGTATATTGTCCTAGGAATGTTACTTTCTTTGCGGTGGTGGCCCTTATGGCCCTTGTTCTCTGTCACCTGTTAACGTAACATCAAAGACTGGATGGTTGGCCTTTGTTGCTCTAACAATTCCATCTAGCACAGCGATACCTTTAGGTGGTCGGCACTTGTGCCTCAAGAATTTCACCAAATAGGCCTATATTGTTGCCGTAAGTCTTGGTCGGAAGGCCACAGTGCCCTAAGCATATATACTATACTTGCTTGGTTAGGCTAGACTCTTGAGAAAGGCCGCCTTGCATGTACAGTCATACCTCAGTACTCGACCAAATTGGTGCGCGACCAAAAAAATTGAGTAGTAAATGCATTGGACCTTGGACAGATTTTCAGTACTCGTACTAGGGGAGTCGACTCAAACGCGCTCCTCGGCCCTTCTCGTACTGCCGAGTCGACCCGAATGCGCTCCTTGGCCCTTCTCGGCCAGCGCGTAAGCGTCTGTTCAACTCAGACCTCCTGCGGAGTAGAGGTACGCAGTTTGTTCGAGCATTTCTTTCCAGATTTAAACTTTTTTGTGTTGCTCTAGCCCTTAATAATGGGTCCAAAGAAAGACAGTGATAAGGGAAAGGCAAAGAGGAAAACAGTGAGGACCATTATTCAACTGAAGAAGGAAATTATAGCAAAATATGAAAGTGGTGTACAAGTGTTTGACCTCGCATCGCAGTACAAACTGGCAAAGTCAACCATTTCCACTATCTTGAAGCATAAGGAAGTGTTAAAGAAAGCTGATGTTGCAATGGGAGTGACAGCAATTAGTAAGCAAAGGTCTCAGATAATGGAAGAAATGGAGAAGTTGCTTTATTTATCTTTTTCATGTACTATTTGTGCACATTGAAGCCTTCATTGTTGTTTAGATGGAAGTTCTTATAATATTTTAGGTATTTTTCTAAATGGTAAGACTGGATTAAAATACTTTCCATTATTTCTCATGGGAAAATTGGTTCCAGTGTTTGAACAAGTCGGTGCTCGACCACCACGTCAGAACGGATTATGGTCGAGTACCGAGGTACGACTGTATATCCTAATTTGGTTGGTAGGCCTTAGTGCCCTAACAAGTCCGCCAAGTATACATTATCTCTGGGCTGGTTAGGCCGGATGATATCGAAAGGCCGCCAGTCACAGAGATTCACACCTTGGTTGGTAGGCCCTAGTGCCCTAACAAGTCCGCCAAGTACACACACTACACTCTTGGTTGGTAGGCCTTATCGCCCTAACAATCCGCCAAGCTTATCGTTATACTTGCTTCATTAGGCCATGCATCCTCGCAGGCCGTCAAGCATGTATATACTTATGTACCTTCTTGGTTAATAAGCCTTGATGCTTATCTAATCAACAAGAACGTTTTTTCCAACTAGTGGGCTGATCCTCAATAGTGGGAAAGCTTGAAACGGCCAGATTCTTGATCTGAGATAATTCCAAGATGGCGCCAAGGCGCCGGCAAGCCGGCTAAAGAAAAAAAAAGACGGGAGGCGCACTCTTGTTCCACTATGGGAGTACAAGAGTGACCACTTGCTTTTCGTTACAAGATCTGTAGGTCAAGACGACCTTAACTCTAGCTCCTGCACTGGAAGCTAAAACAGTTATCAGACTTTTACAAAGTTCTTAGACTAAACATGTACAATAATGCTTTTAGTATAAATTGTCTTAGGTGTATACAACAGTCTACACAGACATATTGAGATAGTTATAGACGAACTGCTGGGGAGTATGCCCTTGTACTTACTAAGAGCAAAACGGGAGACGCACTCTTGCTCCACTATGGGAGTACAAGGGTGACCACTTGTCTTTGCTACGAAAGCTGTAGGTCAAGATGACCCTAACAGACTTTAGAGAGAGTTGAAAGTTAGGCTTATATTTCCAACCCCCACAGAGGAGGTTTTGGACTTAGCAGAATCTGGTAAGCAAACATCCCTGGCCTATGTCAGGGATGATGACTTCCTCTGCAGGTTGGAACAGATATGTATCGACCTATGTTTGACCTAGTCCCGTAGGGAAGCCCTTTCCCTGGGACTGAGAGTATCCCCTTATGTTCTGGACGGGTTATAATCCCAGATAATAAAAGGTAGATTCCTTACAGAAACTCTTCCGAAATTATATGGAATCCACTCAGGTAGAAACTACCTTTGAAGTTGTGACTTTTTCTTTGATCCTGCTGGACTCTGCCTGCGGTGCTCAGAAAAACAAAAAATTATCAACCTTCGGGTGATACACATTCAAAGTCTCCTGTCTGGTGGTACTTAGTAGTTCGGGAGATCCGAGCTTTGCCTTTATCCCACACAGACACAGGGGCACTATGGTTCCCCTAGGGATTGTTTTGGACTAATCCTAGGTGCTAGTGTGGAAGCCCAAGTACTCGTTCCTTAAAAAGGTTTCTGCTTAGAGACCTTAGCTCAGGTCTCCCAAGGCCCTGCCGCAGACCAGACTTCAGACAGGAGGGCTAGGAGGATAATTATGGTTCTGGACCATTGCAGTCTTAGAACCAGCATTCACCGAAATTTCAAAATCACAACACAAGTGCGTTTGAGTGGTTGACCCTCAACTCGAGAACGAAACTTTCGGTTGTAAACAAGAAGGAGCTATCTGTTCTTCCTTGGGCTATTCCTTGTCTCTGCTACGTTAGTTAGCGAGACGATGTCTTCCACAGTTTGGATGTCAGAGTTCAGATAGTCTGGCCCCTATTGAATGAATAATCCCCCAGATTAGTCTGTCTTCCAGAAGCTGGGGGTTAAGCTTGATAGTTTATCTCCCCGAGATTTAGAGTAGATTGTACCCTCAAGACAGTCAAAAGCCAAAGCCCTCGACTTGGTCCAACAGTTAGATCCAGCAGATTTTAAACTTGGACATTATTTAAATGGCCCCAAAAGCCTTAGTAAAACCGAGGCTTTTCTTAGTCAGAGGGAAATCCTTATAAGAATCCCAGGTTCAGCACTTAGCAAATGCTCACAGCTACTCTTTTAGTAAGAATTCCATGCCGCGACCACAGAGGGTTCGAGGCTCTTGATCTGCAGTTTTGATTTCTAAACAAAACTCGAGAGCGGAACAAGACCTGTCCCATTGAGAAAACAGTTCCAATCCATTCAGAGGTGGACGTGACCCCAATTCAGGACGCGAGACTAGCGTCTAGGTTGGCGTTTCTTCTCGAGCGGTAAAGCCAGAGAGGGTCTCCCTAACAGGAGTTCCCTTTTCCAACAGGTGTTGTTTCACCAAGAAAACATTACTGGAGGGATTTTTGGCCCAGAGGTGCTTAATCCAGTATACTAACTCCCGGCTAGGAAGCTGCTCTCAGGCTCCTCCTTTGGGAAATTCGACGACATTTTTTGAAAATTGTTGGGCATAATGAGTGTCACAACTCCAGTGGATCCTCCTGGAAAGAGGCTTCTTCCAGTTAAGATTAACTATGAATATAACTCTTTGCAGTTTAAGGTAAGAAGATTGGCGTTTATGGAAGGCATATAAGCAGTAGTCAGGATCTTTGGATACTTACCGACTAGCACAGTGTACCCCCGGGAAAGTCAATAACTTTCCAGACGATCCAACAACGTCTAGGGCAGGGGACTAAGGTCCCTACGCTTTGATGTCTATTCCTTGTCGAGGTTAGTTGAGACAACAGACAGGTGGGATATAAGGAGCACAAAGAGAGCTAGTAGTTCTCCCTCCTCAGAGTGATGCAGAAATCAAACCCCTGGCAGGGAAAATGGTTTCAGACCCTGGTCAGCTCAGTTTTGGAAACACGATCACGCGTTGACTAAGGCTGACGTAGCGTGTTCGCATTGAGGTAGAGAAACGTTTAACTAGTTTCCAAACCGTGTCACGGGTTAATCGGATTCCAGCACACCTATTAGATCCTATGTCTAATGGCGCTCTTAAGAA
>LQNS02278150.1:5890398-5905135 GCA_001587735.2 Parhyale hawaiensis
TGTCACGCTCTTCACAAATAGATAGGCGTAAATTAGAGACTTGACTTCATTTCACCCATACCTATCATATGTACGCTTTCATTTTTCTTTGCAAAAATTTTACTCACTTTGCTGGTAGCGGATGGCATTCCTCATAGGGTCTGAGGCGTAGCCAAGATACGCCCTGCATAAAGAAAATGGGTAGTATTGGCATCTCTGCTCTAAATTAATTTTTTGAAGAGAATATGCTGCTGGGAAAGCATCAGCCAGCACAGTGCAATGTCTGAGGAAATGCATCTTGAGAACAAAAGAATACTCTCCAGCGAATGAAACAATTGACCCAATCTATGTTCGTTTATTGTATACTGCTTTGTATTGCATTAAACAAAGCAGGAAAATGATGGGTTGTTGATCAGCAATATTCACGGGTTCCGAAATAGTCAGAAAAAATCGGATAGGCAGACAAAAATTAGACAGTGTAACCTTATGGCGGGCTAAATTATCTGTAAACTGTGGGAAAGAGAGCTTTAAATATAATGTATGCAAATAAAAGGAGAAGATTGTAAGAAGTCCCTACCGTCGTGTTTCTATGTTTTTATCAAGACACAATTGCGAATTCTCTGCTGAGGGAACAAATGAGTGATGCATTTCATAAAGTGAGAGCATTAACAAATCGTCGAATTCTCACGGGTCACCCATGCTTCACGATAGAGATGGAATGCGTAACAGTAGACAGGGTTAAGCGGCGGATGATAGTTCGGACAATGTGGATCAAGTTAGAAGCGCTACCTCAAATTAAATAAGGTGAGTGAAAACATTCCCTAACCGTGTGTGTCACGCTCTTCACTAATAGATGGAAATTAGAGCGTCCCGAGGTACTCTTGGATACGTCCCGGGAATGGATCAAAGGAAGAAATTGTCAAGTTCATATTTCAGCTTCTATGCGGCTCGCAGGTCTGGGGTAGACGCTTCACCGCCAGACTTGAGACATTTTCAACCTTGGTATGCGTGATGCTGGTCCGAGGGTATCATAATTAAAGAACAATTCTTTATGTTCATAGAATTTCCACAGGTTCATTCAGTATTAGATAGGGGAAAAATCGGATGATACGGAACTGAGATATCTCTGAAGAACATTGCTTCAGTTCTGTGGAATTTCTTAGGAGTTCCAGCTACACCCCACAGCAGCGTAATCAGAAGGGTAGGAAGTAACGTTCCTATTTTTCGTCAGACTGATTTCGTCAGGATTAAGTGACTGGCGCTATTAATGTGGTAGGTTAGGTTAGAGGGGCTGTGTTAACTTAGGTGCGTTATAGTAGCGTATAGCTTAGATTGCTACATCTTATAAAGTGGGAGCATTACCACCGATCACGTTAGCTTATACAACTTAATTAAACATGGATTGGCAGGCATTGTTGAGTGGGAATGTGTTCGTCTTCGATAAGAGACGGTCGTTTACTCAGACGAGGTGGGTTACGTTATAAGAGCAGCATTAGGTTAATAGTGTAGTGTGCGTTGGTTCATTTTGGAAAGTAGCTACTGTATAGTCTTAATTCAACCGTGGAATTCCACGGGTCCCGCTAGTTGTTTATAATTAGGCTACACTTTGGATTTTGGTTTTTCAGGAAAGCTTCAATCCATCTTGGACATTTTCCATGGATGCCCTTGTTGAAGAGTTTGAGTAATAATATTTCATGATCTACTTTATTGAAGGCTTTGGCAAAATCTATAGTGTATTCCGGGGCGGAGATGGTTGGCGAAGTGCCGGAGCGGAGATGGCGAACCGCAAAAAAACAGGGGAGAAAGGCATGGACAGAGCTGAGCTATACACCATATAGTAGCCTATAATGTTGTCTAATAACCAATTAAGTATCACAACTCTAGCATATTTTTAAGTATTTTAAAAAAAAATTTTGATTGAGACTGTGAAAAAACACCCAACGAAAATTCATTTTCCTGACACCCTGTTTTTTTTCATTTGTGATTACTCAAATTCTAATGATGCTAGAATAGCAAAACTTAGGCTGTTGGTAGCTGGTATATGTGTGTTTAGTTCCTGTGTATATAGACTTTTTACCCCGCTTCATGTATGTACGGTAGTACAAACATCATTCGCCATCTCCACCCCGGGATGTGATCATCTCACGGGGTGGAAATGGTGAACGTAGAGGCTCTGTATTTACGGTTATTCCGTTAGCAGAACCTAATATTTTTATGCATATAACATTGTTAAGGACAGATAACCCTGTATAGATGCATGTTATTAACATTAAATCTATTTCTTATCATCTGAAAGACGAGCTACTTTTCTCTTATGAGAGCGCACCATCATGGCTAGTTAGCTAGGACTCTCATTGAAAAATCCCTCTCAAATAGTAATGAAACATTAATAACCTGCATCTTTACAGGGTTATGTGTAACAAACAATGTGTTGATCGTAAAATATGGTGTTCTGCCAATGAAATAAGCATAAATACAGAGCCTTTATGTTCATTTCGCCTCTATGTTACGATCACAGCCAGGGGTGAAATAGCAAAAATTGTTTGTGCTACAGTTTAAACATGAAATGGGGCAATGCGTCAAGATGCACAGTAAATGAACATGCATATACCAGCTACCAACACTCCAACTTTTGCTATTCTAGCATCATTAGAATTTGAGAAATCACAAATTGTATACAGGTTTTAAGAAAAAATGAATTTTCTTAGGGTGTTTTGCTTCACCCGTCGTGATCAAATATTTCTTAAAATACTTAGAAACATGCTACAATTTTGAAACTTAGTTGGTTATTAGACTACATTATAGGCTTTCATATGGTATATAGCTCAGCTTTGTTCATGCCTTATTTCCTGCTTTTTGGTGGTTCACCGTTTCCGCCCTTTCTGTTCGCCATTTCCACCCCGATTTGCGGGGATCCAAAATCTTAGTTTTTTGCATGTGAGTACCAAACTATGCAAGATATAATGTTTATTTCTATAGGGCAGGTAGGTGCACTTTAGGGATGTATTGATGTGACGTTGCAGCCAAATTGTACCGTAAATATTTAGGTTAGGACAATTTCAAGATTTTTCGCTATCTCCACTCCGGAATACACTATATATTACGTCCACATTTTTGCCCTGGCATAGTAGGTCTAGAATAGATTCAGAATGCTCAAGGAACTGCGAGGTGGTTCAACGTTTATGGCGAAAGCCATGTTGATTTTATGTAAGCAGGTTATTGCTCTCCAAATGATGTACAAAGTGTTTCCTAAAGACCCTTTCAAACGTCTTCAGTACGTGGCTCGTTAAGGAGACAGGTCTATAGCTGGCTGGATCCAAGCTATTTCCAGCTTTAGGAATAGGTGAAATAATTGCGTGCTTGTAGGTGAGTGGAACCACTCCATCATCCATCGATTTTCGCCACATAAGGTATCAGGGTAAGAGACGCTTAGCTTGCACATCTCAAAAATTTTTGCAGGCACATCATCCGGTCCTGCTGCACTGTTGTCACTAAGTTCATCAATGGCTAATTCAATGTTTAGTTTTGTGAACTCAAAGTCCGTTTGGTAGTTTGTAGTTAAATCAATTCTTTGAAATTCAGGATTTGGAATTCTGTCTCTAAAGACTTTTTGATATTGACGGCTGAATATTTCGCTCATTTCCTGGTCATCAACAATAGAACCTGTATCATTCACCAGCGGCCCGAATTTTTATTTTTCCTGAAGAATGATGTGATTCATAGGCAAAAAATATTTGCTGTTGTTTTTTATTTTTTCAACTAGTGGGCCGTGCCATCATTATAAATGAGGGCAAAAAATTAACATTTCACCAAAACCCCCGCCGTCTTCTGTGCTTCCTCATTTTTCCCCTATCTAATACTGAAGAAAAAGATTCCAAGGTACCCAACTTTTTTTTTNTTTTTTTTTGCCTTTTGAAATCTGAATTTTCTCCTATCTTATTAGTTCTATTTTCCCCTTATCTAATACTGAAAAAAAGATTGCAAGGTACTCAACTTTTTTTTTCGCCAAAGAAAAAGATTGCAAGGTATATACCCCACTTCTTTTTTACATTTTGAAATCTGAATTTTCTCCTATCTTATTCCCATAGAGCGTGACAGGAAAGATATAAATATATAAATAAATAAATAAATAAATAAATAAATAAATAAATAAAAGCACAACGTGAATTATTATATAGTACTGATAGCTTTCTTTTCTTTTTCCTGTTTTTCTTCATCGTGTGATCTTGCAAGCTGACGTTCTATCTCATCTAGCTTCTTTTTGCACTTGAATTGTCGTTGCAGTAGCTTCGTTGATTTTTTGCATTTGATGAGTTTCGCACGTTTCTTTAGTAGCTAGTCCTTTACGAAATTTGTGGTGTCGATTTTTATTAAAGTACTGTATCGTATCATACTAACTCTACTCGTGCATCTTAGTATAAGAATTTTAAAAATCTGTTAACTCTGAATCTGTTCCTTTTCCAGGTGATAGAGTTACTTTATCTCAGATTTTTTTATTTACCTCATCTCCCCACCCCCACTTCCGTCCGCGGCTGTATAGGTAGGCACCCGACCCCCTGAGCCTCATTCTTAAACGACTCGCGGTGCGATCAACATCTCTAGCTCCAGCTCCTCTCCTCTTGTGCCTTAGAAACTTTGATAACAGTGCAGTGTTGAGTCCTTTATGGACTTAGTCTCATTGCTTGGTGATACTTTTGACACATAGAAAATTTTTCTAGTTGGTCCTTTTGGACTTGGAAAAATTTTCAACTGCCACCTTTGGAAATTAGTCTCTGTCAGTGAAAGTGCTTTGGAGACTAGGAATTTTTTGAGATAGGCGTTTTGGGACTCTGTCTCAGAACAGCCGATCCGATATGAACTTAGTCTCAGTTACTTATATGAGATATCCCTTAGTATTTTTTAGGCTTTTTTTCCTAGTTTTAGAGCCTGAAATACTTAGAAATATTTTAACAGTTCCCACTTGGGGGACTCTAACTCAGAGGCTTGAATGGCCTTCAAGACTTGGAATTATTTTGGTCTCATATTACTACCTTAGAGACTTCGAAATTTTTTGGAGTCTCATCTAAGGGACTTAGTCTCTAATTGATACCGTCCCTGTTAATTGAAATACTATTGTATTTCTTAAGCGCCTTCAGTAAAGGTGAAAGTTTATAGTCTGGTGAGCCGCGGCCCTAGGCCCAGCAGTTCCTTGAACTCCTGCAGCAACGATCCAGACTTTTACCTTTCATCAAGATTGTGGGTTAGACCTTTGGGCCGAGCCTAATCAATTTTCAGGTTTTTGTTTCGACACGCATGTCCTGGTATACCTTAAAGATGGAAAGTTTTGATGTCCAGTGAGCCGCGGCCCTAGGCCCAGCAGTTCGTTGAACTCCTGCAGCAATGATCTAGGCATTAAAACTTTTCATCGGGACATGCGAGCTCGTATGAAACACGTGAGCCACGCCACTATCGATGAGTGCAAGACCGAAGTGAGCGTTTTTGTCGACACGCATATTCTTAAAGATGAAAGTTATGTAGTTCAGTGAGCCGCGGCCCTAGGCCCAGCAGTTCAAATCTTGAACTTCTTCAGTAATGATCTGGATTCTTAACTTTCGTCGGGATATGCTAAGGCCACGGTCGATGAGGTACCGGCTGGAGGATCGGGCATTCCGTCTCGAGTTCCCTCCAGTACCCTGGGAATACCGACGTGAGCCGCTGTTGACAGGCGTTATGCTACCGAGCTCTCTCTGTCCTTAGTTCCGGCAATACCCGCGTAAGCTACGCCACTTTCAATGAGTACCAGCAGGGAATACCGAAGTGAGCCGTTCGAAGAATACCGGCTGTTGGACAGACGTTATGTCCGCTAACTCTGTCCTCCAGTATCAGGGAATTCCGACGTGTAGCTTCGCTACTTTCGAGGAGTACCTGTGGGGAATAGCGAAGTAAGCCGTTTGAAGAGTAGCTACCGGCTGTTAGGCGTTATGCCATTGAGCTTTCTCTTGCCTCCAGTATCAGGGAATACCGACATGTAGCTTCGCCACTTTTGATGAGTAGCTACCTGATGAGAATACGGAAAAGTACCGGCTGTTGGATAGGTGTTATGCCATTGAGCTTGCTCTGTCCTCCAGTATCAGGGAATGCCGACCTGTAGTTTCGCCACTTTCGATGGGTACCTAATGGGAATTCCGAAGTGAGCTGGTTGTCGACACGCACTTCTCTCTAAGGAGAGAGAGAAATCCGAGGAGTACCAACTGGAGGTTCAGGCGTTAGACCATGGAGCTAGTCCTGGCCTCCTGTATAAGGGTATACCGCCGTGAACTAAGCCTCTATCGACAAGTACCAGGTGGAAATTTCGACGTGAGCGAGGTCTTACTCCCGACGGAAGGAGCCAACCTCAGTTCGACTGGGGCTGCTGGAGATTTAGCAGATTGGCTTTTGAGCTATCTTTTTCTCTCCAGCAGGAATGATTCCGAAATGAACAACGCCTCTTTCGAGGGGTACAGAACGAGAGTACCGAAGTGAACGGTTCGAACTCCCGACCGTAAGAAATGGCCTGGTTTGAGGAGTACCGGCAGGAGGCTCAGATAGATTGCTAATAAGCAATCTATGGCCTCTAACTTCAGATTTATCGACGTCAGCTACGTCTCTAACAGAAGTACCTGAGGTTTGTTCGATGGGGGGGGGGGGGTTTAGCACTCTACCCACCGGTGAAACTTACCACAGTCCGGAGGGTATCTACTGGAATCAGGCGATTGAACATTGAACAACCTCTGTCCTCAAGTTGCACGAAATACCTGCTGGAGCTACAACCTTGAGGAGTACCAGACGGGACGTTGATTTCGGTAAGACCGAGGGGAGCGTCCTGAAGATCACAGATCAAAGTTCAGGCTGTTAGCCTGGGAGTAGTTTCTGGTCTCCTATTTCAGAAATACCTGAGTACCTCAGGGGTATACCGATGAGTGTCCAAATTTCGACGCTCTTATCTCCTAAGAAAGTTTCGTTGAGCCGAGTTTTAGACGCACTAGCTCTGGAAGGCCTCGGAAGGCTGGAGTATCTATCGCTTGCTTCCACTAATTCCGAACTGTGACTTCGGTCTAGTCCAAGGATGAACGGCGGGGAGTGTTAAGACGGAAACCTTAATATACTTCTTCGCGGTCTTTTCGTACCCGCGAATGTGTTAAAACACCGATACCGATTTTCCTGAGGGGAGACCTACCTCGTATGGAGACATAGTCCGCTGGAACAGCAGATTATAGACTAAGAAACTTCAGCTACCTCCCCTAAAGTCAGTAAAGATACCAGTAAGGGAAGTGGTCTCACTCCTTACATAGGTCCGAACAAGGTCCAGAAGCTCTGTATGAAACGTCAGGACTTATGGTATAGAACATCTGCCCTTCCTCTCGCGTGAGCCTACGGGAGCTATGAGGGTGGTCGAGCCCCAGTCAGAAAGCGCTTTTCATGCCTTTTAACAGAGTGGAATACCGCGGAAAACGGTGTTACTTCCAACCGTAGGAGTCAACTACATAGAGGGATTACAGAGGTGAATTTTTGGAAACCTTTGTCCGTTTCTGGGCCTCCTAGGCCCCAGAGTTTTCGATCACGAAATGCGCCAGATCTATTACACTCTACGGTATGAGCGTTGAAGACAAGACCCTCTACTTCTTTTACTCCGGAGGAAGAGAGAGTGAAGTCCAGCTAGTATACTGGCCGCACTTGTGTTATGCCACCTGAGAGGTCAGTTAATACCCTGTCCCTTAGCGGCCAGTGATACCAAGCACTAAGCATTTACTCCGAAAATAAGGGTTAAAGGTGGCACAAGGGGAGACAGAATCACTGTTCCCTTAACACTGTTCCCTTACCGGCCTTCTCTCTTAAATAGTTGGGCTTGAGGAGAATATCCACTTCCCGAAAGGGAGTACTCTTTCGGCTAAGCTCCAGTAAGAGGCCAGATCACTAGAGTAATCTAGCTACCTACCAAGACTATTAGGTAGAGTCGACTGGGTAAAAGTAAGATGTTGCAATCTTACCGGCCTAAATCATACGATGCCCTGTAGGAAGTCAATTTTTCCTTGTAATAAAGGTTTACCTGAGAAAGAATAGCCCTGATCTTTTCTCAATCGATCCATAACGAGTTTATAATTCTGATTATCTACTTCTTGTGCCCACACTGCGACCAACGCCGCTAGCCAACTTTACAGGGGTCCAAAGTCCTAACCCTTGAGACACACAGGGTAAAACCCTAGGGCACGGCAGAGGCACAAATCTACACTTTCTTATGCTACAATGTTACCGAGAACACAACGGGACCAAATATTCTCGTAGTAAAATCGGGGGTATTTTCGTAGTCAAGGAAGTAATGACTTCAGTTTTGACTCTTAACCCACGAGAACGGAGCTCCCGAGAGGCCTAAAACCCTAAAACCTGTAGACCTCCTTGTCTCGTCGGCCTATACACAAAGCCGACTGCACACCAGGCTTCTACAGGTAATCTAGATGAAGCCTCTCCATCATAGCCAGTCAATAAAGGCGGAGATCCACCGTTACTCGCAGTTTCTCCTTAGAGAAAATTAACAAACCGGAAGGTGCTGGTTTAACCTTCAGGGTCACACGCTCCCAGGTTTACGAACTTCCGTCTCTCTGAAAGTCTTACACTGAAGCAGCTGATTACTTTACGGCCCAAAGGTAGACCCGGGGGCTAGTTAGTCTCTTACTTGCGGCCGCTGTACAGACGAAGAATTCTCAAGTTATGACATATTACTCCGATTTCAACAAGGAGTAAGAGGTATTAATGACCGGCTAAAACAATAATTTCTCGGGAGACAAACAGAACGCACTGGAACAAGTCCGAGATACTTTACTTTCGTGGCAATAAAAGGTTTTCCTTTTATTTCGCCTTTTCTCTCTCTAACGATTTACGGAAGTTTTGATACAGATTGAGGTTCTTGATCTACTATTAGAGCCGAGATAGTCAAAAGATCAATAATTTGCTTTCGTCTAACTCAATGGGTCTTTCTTAATCTCCCTTGCCACTCCTTAAGGAGGAGACATAAAGAATTTCTTGTACGGTAAGAGCAGTCAAAAGCAGTGATACTCGAAGAGGGATATGCTTCCCCTTTGAGGAAGACTACTATTAATTCGCTAATACACTGCAAACTGCTCAAACAGACCGAGCCTGAAGATATTTGCAACATGCGAAATGTCCATTCTAATATTACGGTTCGGAAAAAGTGGGACAAAGTAGGTGAAGAAAGTTTGGTAAAGGACTTGTGTAGTATACTGCAGAGATTCATAATCTAGCATTGGTTGCGATCTGAGCTGATACAAATTCAGGGATATAATCTGATATCTGGATTATCAGTCGTATATATTAAAAGATTCAAAGGTTCTTTAATAAGGCCTGCTCGCATTGCTCTTCATTTTTCGTTGCCCATATCTATAGGAATGAAACCTTAGATGGGTCAGGACCTGTCTAGTTGATAATACAATCTTAGGACTTCAAAGCTGAGAGTGCAGCTTTTATAGGAAAGGCAACACTCCGAGGAAACAAACAACACATCGAGTAATGAATCAGATTCAAAGTGAGGAATCTGAATCAGTGATTAATCGGAAACAAATGATCAGTCAGAATCCAATGATGATCGGTTTATAGCAACTCTGAATTCCACCAAACACTACGGTATCCATTCGGGATCATATAGATCAAATTCAATGCAATAGGTCAAAGCCAACACACCTGCCTGAAGTTTCAAACAAGTCAAGCCTCGAAGGCTTGAGTGCAGCCCCCAGTAGAATGCATCCTTAATCTTTTTAAGCTTAATTGTCTAAAACTTCGGTCGTAAGATGAGCTGCTTTAGCGGCTTTGGATCAGGCGGTTGGCTGCACTCCACACTATTTACTTGAAGGAAAGCTCTTTGCGGAGCTAGTTTGGCTTATTCTCCATTATTATGTCGGGAAACACAGTGACGCTAATGATGCAACTCCACTTCATCCCACATTGATGATATTGTGACAAACTTAGATTCAGTTTGCACATTACTTTACCATTTTCTTAGATATCTGAAATACGAGTAGGGTACGTCGTGCAGTTGGTATGCTATGGCAAATACCGGTTACATTCTAGACGAGGTTACTCTCAAGAAAGAGTCAAATCCTCGGAAAGCATACAACTTCAGATATAGCTCCGGTAAATTACACTCGAAACAGCGTAAGAGGCGAAACGAAAATGTTTCGTCTATGAAAATACGATCGGACGTAAACTTGACTGCAAGATCCGAGGCACCACTAGACGTTTATGCGGGCTGGTGGAGCCTAGAGCGAGAGATCGTAAAGACTAAGAATTCCCTCAGGGGCAACTCCTCTTTGTTCTCTAACGAACATAGACGGATTTCCTTTCAGTCGAATAATGCGGATCGTTAAATGAGGGCGATCGCTATCTTTACCTGTTAGTCAAATGAAGTTAATCGTTTGTACAGGACGGTGGCCTGGCATGACTTAATTCTAGAATGTATTAAAGTTTCAGGTGAACACTTAGCCTCAGAATGGAAGGTCCTGTTGACACTTAACCTCAGAATGGATGGCCCTGTTGACATTTAGCCTCTACACTTAGCCTAAACCCTGGTTGGGACTTAGGTTTTTCGGAGATTCCTTAGTAGGTACCTGACGGCTTTTGGAATTTTGAAGTTTATACTTAGTCCTTCAATTGGACTGAGTCCCAACACTACCAGACACTGATGGCACTTGAACTGATTGGTTGTGACTATAACTAGAAATCTTCTAAGCCTTATAATTTAATTAACGTAAAGTAATACTTCTTCTGGACGACGAATTTTATTTTTACCAAGCTTTCGACATTCTCAGCGAATGTCGTTGTCAAGGTGGGAACTTCAAAACTGCTAGGTCCGCTACTTATGATATGGAACTAGTTGGTATCAAATATACGCTTGAAATATTAACACTAGACATAATTAGAGAGGCTGGTTGAAAATTCACACGTTGTTTATTATCGGTCTATAAATTTCTGATATTTATTGGTATCTGTTATAACATTTTTGATTGAATTAAGAAAACGTTGATTCTAAGAAGCGTCGTTGGTTTGACTGTTAACATTGCTATAGAATTTAGAAATCTGACCAATTGATCGAATGGCCTGTGTCTCGTACGTGTTGATATACCAAAGAATTTAATTATTATTTCCAAACGTTTGTTTGATGTTCATTGATTCTTGTGCTAATGTTTCGGCCAGTCTCTCCAATGTACGTTTAATCACAATTTTGACCATTTAGTTAGTAGACAACACCACTCAATTCTGATGATTTCTTTTTATCTTTTATCTTTATCTTTCTTTTATCTTGTTGTCTACTAACTAAATTGTCAAAATTGTGATTAAACGCACATTGGAGAGACTGGCCGAAACATTAGCACAAGAACCAAAGAACATCAAACAAACGCTTAGAAATAATAATTAAATTCTTTGGTATATCAACACGTACGAGACACAGGCCATTCGATCAATTGGTCAGACTTTTAAATTCTATAGCAATGCTAACAGACAAACCAACGACGCTTCTTAGAATCAACGTTTTCTTAAATCAATCAAAAATGTTATAACAGATACCAATAAATATCAGAAATTTATAGACCGATAATAAACAACGTGTGAATTTTCAACCAGCCTCTCTAATTATGTCTAGTGTTGATATTTCAAGGGTATATTTGATACCAACTAGTTCCATACCATAAGTAACGGACCTAGCAGTTTTGAAGTTCCCACCTTGACAACGACATTCGCTGAGAATGTCGAAAGCTTGGTAAAAATAAAATTCGTCGTCCAGAAGAAATATTATTATACGTTAATTAAATACATGGAACCTGGATGTCCTTTATTTTCGCCTTATAATTTGAAGAAGACTTTAATTTAAATTCATTTTGAATTAAATTCTAAACTTCACCGAAACACTTTGAAGTTTTGGGAGTTTTTCTAATTCGTTTTCTCCCTTGAAACCACTTGGAATTTTAAACTGTGGAAAGAAGAAAACCTGTATTTTTGAGTTTACACTCTCAAAAGCAGATTCGCATTTGAAAAATTTAAAAAAATGGGAATTTTTTTGAAGTTTCGTCCAATAACTGAGAAGAGAACCAGAGACTAGCTTGAAGTCTCGCTCATAACTTCCCAGCTTAGTAGCAGTTCTGGTGATATTCGAGAGCGACTTACAGCCGGACGTTATACAAGCCGTGGCGACACTGACGTGCAAGCACGCTTTACTTCAGGATTTAGGAAAGAAGAAAGGCCCATACGGTATGGACGTAATTTTTTTTACACTGAAAAAGATGTCAAAATTCGTCTTTTGGGAGATGATAAACTTCTCAACTGCCCCTCTTCGAGATTTAGTCTCTGCTCAGTGAAGCACGTCGCATCCGTGCGGTATCTGCTTCGTGCCTGTTACTTAACGTTTTTCTTTTACTAGAGGAAAACCTTCAGCCATTGTGGACATGATGGTGTGTCTATCCTACCTGATCGTGCCTGGCAGGGAGGGATAAAGGGCATCTTTTCCGCTATTTTCTCATCTGTACTAGCACCAGACGCTTTCGTCAAGGCCGAATCAACATCTCCCAGCTCCAGCTCTCCTCTCCTCTAGTGCCCAAGGAACTTTGAAAATGTTCAAGTTACTAGTTTCAGAAATCGTACTTTTACCTTGGTTCTCCTTTGGAACTTTTAACTCTGAAACAGTTCAGCTCTTTGGACTTGGAAAAATTTTAATCTTCCACTTTGACATTTAGAAAAATTTTGAGGTAGTCCTAGGAGACTTAGCCTCAGAGACATGGAAGCACTCATGCTTTGAAATTTTGTCTGGGTCCAGACATTGAAATTTCGAATATTTTGAGAAGTTCATTGAGTCTTAGCCTCTAATACAGTGAAGTGACTAACGTTTTACAACTGTAATTTTGAGTGATAGAGACTTATTATTGCTTCGTGCCCATTGATACTTTGAGTAATTTTGAGAATTAGATTTTGTGGAAACTTTGAAAATTTTCAGGATAAGAGGACAAGTGTTTGCTTTCGTTCATGGTCTTTTGGATTCGGCAAACAAATTGGAATTCCTTCCACCAGGGGGGCTTAGTCAAACTCTGGTTTAGCATATTAGCTACCAGAGAACGGGCAGGAGTCTAGCGTGAGGTTATTGAATAGTCCTTGAGTATCAACAGGGCATTTATAAAATTTTTCTACTCCTGTATTCCCTTTCAAAATCCCCGCCGTCTAGTGGACTTAGTCTGATTTTCTGGTACGCATATTAGCCGACAGAAAACAGGCAGGAGTCTAGCGTGGTGTTTTTGAGTATTTCAAATTGGAATCTGAATTAGAAAGAACTTAATGCTGATGATTTCATGAATACTGCAGTGGTGAAATTGTTGAATAGTTTTCTTGGGCTGGGAATGCTGCATCTGTGGTAAGAGTTGACCAACGTTCTTTTTACCAAAAAAGGTTTCACTTGTCAGACTACTTCTTACTGAATACTGCACAAGGGCGTAGGAACCTAAAGAGAAAGGTTTAAAAAAATACAAAAACATAAAAAAATGAAAAATCTCTTACCCTGATCTATAAGAGTAAAGTCACTTACTCAGACAGTGACACAATTAAGACAAAGCGGACAGCTCCCTCATGGTAACTCTCACTGGAGAGAGAGTTGTAGAGAGAGAGTTGTAAGATACCAGCAATTGGAGTTCTGTTGTCCGCTCAAAAGAACAGAAAATACCTAGATACGCAAGTGCGGAATAAAACTCCTGTGATAGGTCAATCGGAAGACCTCCACAGGCAGGAATAATAGACAACAGATCTGGGTAAGCTTAAGCACTTTTTATGGCACCCTCCACGTCAGGAGTTGCCACAGAACCCCTCCCTGCTTCACAAGCTACGCTGCTGGTAAGTCAGTGCTATCAGACAGAGGAACTTTGCCGGAAGCGAGCCACTGCAAATAGGTTGAATGTTCAATGAACTATTTTGTAGTGGTAAGCGAAAGGCAGAGTTCCTCTGGAGGTATAAACATCCAAAAGCCCGTAGTTCTGGGCTCTTTAGTAGCGAGATGCTCGCTTGTCGTCCGGAATGAGGCTCAGGGTGTTGGGTGCCTACCTATATAGCCGCGGACGGAGGGGGACGGAAGAGGGGACAGAGAAAAAAAAATCTGAGATAAAGTAACTCTATCACCTGGAAAAGGAACAGATTCAGAGTTAACAGAATTTTAAAATTCTTGTGCTAACATGCACAAGTAAAGTGTTAGTATGATACAATACAGTAGTTAATAGTACTACTACTACAGTCTATAGCTACTAAGATACTAAACAAGGTACAGAATAACTTCTAACAGGAAAGCTCTTATACTTACACTAGAGCATACCTTACATTTTTGCTCAGTCAAGAAAAAAAACGGCAAAAGTACTTACCTGTCAATTAACAAAAGTGTGACGACTAGATCAGTCCTCCCGACGTGGAGAAACCCGCGAAGACGCGAGTCGTGGTGCTGTCCAACAGAGGCACTCTGCCTTTCACTTACCACTGCAAAATTGTTCATTGGAACATTCAACCTATTTGCCGGGCTAAGGTACTTCATGCACTTTTCTTATAAATGTTTTTAAATGTCTCATTGATGCTCTCACTTTCTATTGAGCTAGGGTAGAGGCGTTAGTCTGCGATCACCGGCTTAATCTGCGATCACTTTTACACCCCTCCATTAAAAAACTGCTGCAAGACAAACCATTGATGCTAGGAAGATCAGCTAGGGCTCAAA
>LQNS02278150.1:5915066-5927358 GCA_001587735.2 Parhyale hawaiensis
TCCAGGAAATGCCGAAGTTTTCCGGTATCAGGCTTGGTTTCAGTTTCCCGGAACGTTCCGGGAATACCCCGGAAAAGTGAAAAAAGTCCGGGAAAACGAGAAGTCCGGGAAACCGGGTTCCGGGAAAACGGGGTTCCACTGTACTATCTAACTTCTACATTTTGGTGTGGACGTTGAATCGTATGTGATGCGAGTCGTGATTCTTGATTGCTGGAAAGGTTTTGTTATTGGGGCAATTTATAGACTAAGTTGCTAAGAATTTTGCAGTTTCTGTATAGCCTGAAGTACTGTATAGCTATACTCTTGACTTAATTCATTGAACCCCTCAGGGGGCATAGGATAGGCCATAGGGTTAGGTTAGTTAGGTTCGCCCATCCTATGTTATGGGGTGTGGCGACCCCTGGGGGCTCATGTAGGTTACCTTAGCCATTAGCTAAGCCTTTGGGACGTCTATCTTTTGTGCCCACTTTGCTTCCTTCCATTTTCATACTCCCACTTGCTCATGGTTTATTCTGATCTTCCTCTTCTTTCCCGACTAGCTGTTCCCATGCACGTTGATCCTCTGTGGTAACACCTTCATGCATGGGTTCCCCTTGTTGCTATCGTCATACTATAGGTGCCTTGCTTCTTCCTCTGTTAGATCGCCATTGTTGTGGAGATGGAGGCTGAAACTACTCAATATAATAATATAATACTGTAATTAATTCGTTAAAAACTATAGTAGCTAGCTAATAATTTGTGGAGTCTTTTCAGATTTATCAAATTTCCCTAGTAACTACATACCGTAAGATGGGCTGACTTTGGACAAAATGAAGGATTTTTTTCAGTGCCAGCTCTTCATTATTTGTGCTGGAGGGAAAGTTAGTAGTTTTATTGATAGTCATATGGGGTGCCTCTACGTTAGCAATGAAACAAAAAATCCACACCTGCAAATTTTAGAGATATTAGTGGTTAAAAAGTGTACGAAGTCACCCCCGCCCCTGGGGTGGCCTCGGACTGAGGTAGAGTGACTTCGGACACCCATTCATTTACTGTAGATTATGGGTTCCCTGGCCTCCCTGTGCCACTTCCAGACATGGCAGGGTGGCTTAGGACAAAAATTTGGCCTTTCAAGACAGTTTGCAACACTTTAGCAAAAATAGCAGTGTTGAGTGCTGGCAAATGACAATAATGGAATAGAAATACAATACTAATTTCCACTAAACTTAAAGAGACAATTTTGAATTACAAAATGAGGGTAGCTAATGATAGCCACATGGCAGTAACTTAGAGCTACAGTGAGTTCAACATCTTGTTCTACTTCTCACTGGTGAATTTTCCTTCACCGTAGTAAATTTGCCTTCATTGGAGCAAATTTGCCTCCACCGCGGCAGATCATCTCACACCACAAGGTATCCTACTTCTCCTATGTTTTTAATTCAGAGATCTGAAAGGGGCAGTCAGTGCAGCGCCGTCCTTGTTGGACACAGCATTCATATGCAAAACAAGGCTTAGCTGGCTATAAAAAATGACTTGGTAGAATTTGCTCCCACCTAGGGTGGTCTTACGCCACGATGCATTCTAGTTGAGACATCTATTGGGCCAAATTCTTGCAGCAGTGCCGTGGATGGCACTGAAATCAGAGCAATTTGATGTGGAGTCTATAATAAATGATACTAATTAGCACTTATAGGGTGTCCGAAGTCACCTCACAGAAAACAAGACACAAAAATAATTTGTTTAGTACTCAAAATTGACATATTTTTAAACAAAGTCTGAAATGTCTCAAAAAAGAAGCTCATCATATTGAATGCCATAGATGGTGGTGTGCTCCATCTCACTCTTGACAGCACCAATTTTTCTGCCGCGGTGAAGTTTTTTCAAAGGAAAACAATTGATTGTTTACCACTCCTTATGATTTTTTTTTGATGTACAAAGCCTTATTGCAGGACCCCAAGACATATACCCATCTAAGATTGCTCCGACATTAATCCTTCGTTCATGAGCATTAGTTTCCTTACACTTTCTATAGCGTTTGCTTGGTTGTTCATTGTCCAATCTTTTTCTTGAACTGTCCAAAATCACCCTCTGTCCGAAGTCACCCCATTTTACGATTCCTATACTAATTTACAGTCATGAGCATGTTTGTTGGCATGGTGCAATGAAACATACATAGGGCCCGCCTATCGTTCTTAAAATCATGTGCTGCAGGTTGGAATGAAAGTCAGTTAAACACAATCATATGTATTTCAACATGTTCTTATCAATGCAACAATCAGAAGTTTGGAAACGCTGTAATTAGAGTCTAGTAGTAGTGAGCAGTGGTGTGATTAATGCCGGCTCAAAAAGTAGTCACTGTTTATTATTTTTCTCTATTCAAAGTTTGTATTTTGTGTTGTTCTGCTGTGAGGTCTTCCTACATATATTTGCCATATTCTAAAAACTTTCTATTCAAATGATGTTTTCACGCTAATCTGGTATTATTCCGTTTCAAATATTGTTACAGTATATTTTCATAGAAATAAGAGATTATTATGATATTGTATGTTAAAGAACACTGTGATGATGTCAGTAAAAGTGTTGTTAAACTTTCCAATGTCAACTGTTTGAGCTATTATAAAGAAGCATGCCCAAACAATGTCATGTCAAAAACAAGATAGGACGTGAAAGAAAATGGGTTTTGTCCAAGAGAGCAGAGGAGAGCAGGTTGGAGATATTCCAACCAAAACCTAAGGGCCACTGTATAGGACATTGTAGATGCTCAGTATGACCCTGTAGCTAATGTATCTTGACTCACAGTTGGAAGAGTTTTCATGAGAGCTGGGTTGAAAGCTTGTCATCCTAGAGACCCCGTTACTGAAGCCTGTACATCATGTAGCAAGGTTGAAGTTCGCAAAACGTCTCATTGACAAAAGTATTGCTTTCTGGAAGCCAGTTTTGTAGTCGGATGAAACATAAATTGAGCTCTTTGGGCACTATTTAGTGTTTCACATGTTTACAGGAAATCTGGTGAAGCCTTTTGCCCAAGAACATCATAGCTACCAACTGTGAAGCACAGTGGTGTAGGTTTGATGTTTTGTGGATGTGCTGCTGTTATTGGATCAGTACGCTTTGTGAAGGTCAACAGTAGTCTATCATAAAAAAGATTATACAGTATGATGCATAGTTATAGAAATTTTGAATGATAACTTGAAAGAATCAGCAAAGGAACTGTCACGTGGTCGACATTGGTGCTTTATGCAGGACAACAACCCGAAATATTCAGCTTATTTGACTGGGGAATGGCTGGAGAACAATGATTTTAATGTTTTGGGGTGACCTTCCCAGAGCCCAGACCTAAATCCAATAGAGAACTTGTGGAGAATATTGAAGTTGAAAGCAATGGAGAAAATAAAAGCAAACAACGTCATTCAATTTTAAAGAAATTTGTATGAAAGGGTGGCATAACATTTCTGCTGGAGAGTGAATTTTGTGGAAAATTCAAACAAAATAGGCTTATGCAGCAAGTACGTGAGGCTAAAGGTCATACAATCGATCATTAGAAATAGAGTGCCAATAATTTTGAACTTGTGAATTTTGTATATACATAACTTCTTAATTAGGTAGCTACTTATATTTTGGAAATCCAATTGATGCATCAGAAAGAACTGGTGGAAATACATGTGATAGTTTGTAGTTTCATATAATAAGTGACTGACCAAAAAGTTTCCAAGTTCCTACCTTAAAGATGACTTTCGCTGAGAACGTCAAAAGCTCAGTGAGAAAAAAAAAGAAATCCAGAAGACCTATTTGAATAAAACTGATAATATGGAATCTGGATGTCCTCTATTTCAGTCGAGTGTACAATAAGTAAGCAACTGTAATAAATGAGCTTGCATACTTTTAGCACTGCAGTTGTAACTACACTTGATTTTTTCACTTACACGTGAGCGTTTTTGTTTATAGAAAATATTAGGCTAGTAGTTCTTGCCTGTCAGGCTGCCAATATGGCTTACGTTAATTAGCTGATGAATTTGTGTTTGAGCTTTTTCTGTCAGCCGTGCACTGTTAGACAACGACCTCCAATCTATCATTTTAGCACTTACAATTTCTCAGTGGCTCGCTCCGACAGAACACCTCTGTCGGTAGCACCAGACCCGCGACAGCACCCAACTCTGGGGGCATTTAAATGGTAGTTTAGACAGTTTCGAGGCGTAGCCCTCATTGTCGACAGCTGTCGGTGTTCTTATGTTTCTTTTTTTTAGGCCTCGGCCACTTGGTACCCCAGGAGTTGAGCACCAGCACTCCACACTCTGTTACGACTCGCGCTACTGTTCCCGTCTCCATCTGTGCTCGGGTCTCAGCTGTTGCTCTGTGTTCACCTATCGATCTTAGAGCTTGGGAAGTACCTATTTCCCTTACTGCTTACTAGTGCTCTAATACGGTTTTTCCTGTTTTGAAATGTTTTTTACCGTTTTTAGTGACACGTTTTTGGAGACTGAGTTGATGTGTAGTCGGCCTATGGTGCTGCCATCTTAGATCCATAACCCATGTCTCCTTGTGTTCACAGAGCTGCAGCAGCAGCTGTTTTTCATGAAGACCAGTGACTAGTGGAGAATTGAAATTAAAGCAATTCGTTTTTCCTCAGAATAAAGGAATAAATACTTGCTGGCAGCCACTTGTAACCTAACCATTCCAACAAGTATATTGTTTGCTTAAATACTTCGTGGTAGGCCCCAGTGGCCCTATGATTCCGCAAAGTATATTGCCTTATGATTCTTGCTATCTTTGTGGTGGTGGCCCTTACGGCCTTGGTGTGCCACCTGTTAACGTAACATCTAAGACTGGATGGTAGGCCTTTGTTGCCCCAACAATTCCATCTAGCTCAGCGATACATTTAGGTGGTAGACACTTGTGCCCTAAGAATTTCACCAAATATATTGTTGCCTCAAGTCTCGGTTGGTAGACCGTAGTGCCCTAACAATTCCACCAAGCATATATGCGAGTACTCCGCCATAGAGCGAGGCCCCCCAAACATTGGGGGCTTAGTACTCACTCTGTTGGTAGTCCATAGTGCCTTAACAAGTCCGCCAAGCTTATACACTGCCGCCAAAGAGCGTTTATTCCAACTATTGAGATGATTTCCAATAAGTTGGAAGGCTGCCACATCCCGGGAGGGGGCAGAGATAAACGAGTAGGTAATTATCAACCGACAGGTGATATAGCCTCGACTGACTACAGTTGGGTGAGAGTTAAGTAGTTCGGGAAATCCAAGGGGGGTCCTCTACAGACGCCTGAGCACAGAATCCCTGAGGATTATTTGGACTCTGCCTCAGTGCAGGCAATCAACTGCCAATAATAGACTTTCCCTTGGAGCTGGTACTGCTCTGGAGATTTAGCTCAGGTCACCTAGGGACCGTCCTCGGCTTTAACCTCTCGCTAGCTTTTCAGGATGCATCGGAGGGAGACTGCTGCACAGAGTCTCTCGAGTTCTTTGATAAGCCTGTGAGGCGGATAGTTTTTGTTCAAGCTCCTTTGGGAGTTATATCCAGAACCTTCCCAACTTTTCGGAACTTGAACGCTGGATATGTGGGGACTGTTGACCCTAAACTCCGGAGGGAAACAATCTGTTGGAGACAAAGAAGGAGTTGTCCATAGTTGTGAGTAGCGGCAGCGGCTCTACACCTTGAATTGGCTCAGTGTAGCCTAAGCGGCTCTATGCCTTGAATTGGAGCTTTAGGAAAATTCCTCCAGTATTGAGTTTTTCCTTGAAGTAAGGATGAACTAATCGGTTCTTCCGGACTCCTCCAAGAAGGTCCCGCGTTGAATATTGGTCCTACTGGGACCTTGCTTTAAGGGGCCCTTGAAGCCTTATTAGAATTTAATGCTTTCTTGGCCCAGATGGGGTCCTCATTATGAAGGTCTAAGAGCAGCGCTCAGCAGGCCCTCTCATTATAGCCATGGGTTCTGACTCCCGTCCACTCTATATGTGGAACTGTCGCTTGGTCTCAAGCTTCAACCACAGATGGTGGTAGATACATGGGCGGAGTCCTGCGAGAGACGCAGTTTTGGTTTCTAGAAGGAAGGTTCATGTCGGAACAGGAGTTGTCTCGTCGGGAAAAAACGGGTTAAACCCCAGTAAGAGGTTGACCGGAACCCGAAAATTGGACGCAAGGCTTGCGTCAAACCTGGCTACCTTTTCGAGCCTGCTAAGCTAAGACAGGGGTCACCCTTGCAGGAGTCCTTTACCGGAATATGTTTCCTCCCTGCAGAACCGATGTTTTGACCCCAGAAGTGCTGAGTAGTCCTGTTAGAAGCTCCCTAGAGGAAAACTCTCCTCACGCTCATCTGATAAAATAAGCTCAGGCAACGGACACTGCAGAAAGAGTCAATTCCCTTGCTGTGGGCGCTAATAGGGATGATCCCTTTCAGGAGGGAAGGAAAAGGATCTCACGTCCGCAACAGTGAACAGACGCGCACCTAGGGTGGAGCCTCGGTCAGTAAGCCGGACTGAGGTGTATAGCCAAACTCCACGCGTAGGTTGGAATCTGGTTTATCATAAGCCCAGGCAAAAGTCATACGCCAGTAGACAGTCGCTTAAGTAGCTCATGATAACCCTTCGGAACTCGATAACTTCCAAAGTAATTAAACAACGTCTAAGGCAGGGAACAGTGGTCCCCACCCTACAATAGACTCTTGTCTGTCTCGAAGAGGGCTGAGACGACAGAGGGAGTTGTCAAGATGAGCAGAAACCATAGCTAGTAGTTTTCTCCCTCATTGGGGTGGTTCAGGAACCAGGCTCCAGGAAGGGAGAATGGGTTCCTGACCCTTGTTTGGCTCAGTTTATGGAAGCAGGTTTATGCCGTGACTAAGGCTGACGCCCTCCTTTACCTTAATCTGAGTCTTGTCGATAAGGGATCCTAGGTCACAGAGAGCAAGCATGATAGAACGAAATATAACGAAATTATAACTAATCCTTGACTAAGATTAAAAATTCTTACATTAGATACGATGGCGGACCTCCTGTGAAGGGTTCGCGCTTGGGTCTCGCTCGCGATGAGTGAACGGGACCAGTTAGAAAGTGTCTGGTCCAGAGATACTGTGCTGCCCTAATTGGCGCCATCCCTTCTCTAGAGAAGGAAGCTAAGGATAACTTTAGAGCGGCACACAGTGTTTACTCGACGGGAGCTAACCCAGCTGGAGCTAGCTACGGGGTTTGTTCCATACCCCTTACCTCTGCAGGAGACAAACGGATTTTTAGAATTTTCAAGAGTACAGGTATCCCCAAACTAGGAGACACACTGGCTAGAGCTGAGTCATAGCAAAGAGGTGTTGTCTGCAGTAGACGGAATGAAGAAATCCTTTCCGGAAAGGTTTCAAGACAACGGTGGGCCAGGCGGAAGCCTGTGGCGGAGAAAGAATGCTCCTCTAAATTTCAGTAGAGGAGTCTCCCGTCGTAGTTTCGATGTTCAGAACTCCAATATCAGAGGAGTTACCGGCAGCTTACTTTACCTGAAAGAGTGGTACTACCGCCTGAGGCTATCAAGTTTGGTCGGTACTCTCTGACCTTCACGCTAGGAAGGAGTCCCCCCTGCAGGCCTGATTTTCCTTAGAGGGAGGTAATGAGTTATAAAAGTTCAACTTTTCTACCTCTCAGAGACTACTCTTGAACCGTAGTCAGCACAAGGCTGCATAAGATTCCAGATGCTCAGGTTGTTCCAGAGACCTCAGGGAAGAGTTCTTAAGATACATCCTAGGATATGTGGAGTCTATCTAGGGCCAACCCTACACTGATAGAGAATGGTTTTTGCAGACCTTGTTGGCTCGGCAGAGTTATGTCCAACCAACAAACAAGAGATGTTCAAGCTAGTATCAGCATAAAATTCCTGAATGGGGACTACTTGTAGGTGCGCTATAGTAGTACAGTTCAAACTTTCAGGAGACCGCGTTCACCATAGAGAAACCCTAGTTCTCGCCCTAGGTTAGCTTTCCGGGGAGAAGTAAACTAGTGTAAGATACACTAGGTCAAGCAGGAGGTTATCCCTTGCTAGAAAGTAACAGGGAAACTCTAGTTTCCCAGGTTGGGCCTGCTTAGACTGAGTCTTACAGAATTGAGCATGTGACCACTTCAGGAGGGGCCAGGCTAGGCTGTGACACAGGTTGTGTCCGCCTATGTTGAGTTCCCCGACTAATGGAAGAAAACGTATCTAGTCAAAGTGGGGCAGAGTAAGACAGGATCCCCTTGGGTGTCTGGCCGAGCCCAAGTCGTATAGACATGGACAATCCACCAGTACGGGATGGGGCCCTCTAAGAGCAGGTTAATTTTGCCCCTCCTGACACAGGGCGACTATAACCTTAGCCAGAGTCACCTAGTGGACGTCTACCCAGTCAGGTTCAAGCTGGGCAGCAGCTGAAAGGCAGTATAGTTATATACTAAAATAAAACTGTAACAGGCATAGATAGGTAGTGGGTCTGTCACCAGGAGGAGATTGGACTCTGACAGAAACTTGGAGTGGTAGGTGCTTCTGTTCCGGAAAAATCGGAGTAAATCTTTTCCCGTACGAATTGACCAAGATCCGTTTGGGTCCAAGACCAGAGCCTCAGATAGGCTCAGGTCTCCAGGGCCGAAGGAAGTCCAATTTTTGAGCCTTCTCCCCACTCACAAGGTCCTCATCGAAGGTCCTTTTGACCTTGTCCTGAGAGGGGATGCTTGCTTAACCATAGAGTAATCAAGGTCTCTACAGGAACCTCTCTGAGGGTCCTTTTAACGTTTTGCTTTTCAACGACGATGGAGGCTCAGGCCACCTTCGTTATGAGACAACGTCAACTACGACACAAGGGAAACGTCCTTCCCCTGATTACCGTGTACTGGACATCCCAGCCTAGGAGGTCACCGCCTCTTAGGCAGTTCAGTGGAAAGGGTAGCTACTTAGGGAAGTTCCTGTAATGAATGCATAAGCTTCCTGGAATTAAGAAGCGTCATTAATTGACCTAGTCTGTTTCACTGAGCGGACAGTTCAGGATGCTGGTTTGGTGTGGATAGAGGCTGTAATCGTTCTACAGCTTCCCCCCTTCGGGAACCAAGGATCCATGATTCTCAGCTGAGAAATCTCAACCTACCGGCAGAGATACGCTAGTCAAGGCAATGCCAGAGAAATTATGGTCTACAGTAGGTAGTCTTCCCGAAAAGACACCTGTTAACAAGGTATGGAAGTTTTGGCAATGAATCACAGCTCTTGCTAAAAACCAGCTCTCGCAAAATTTGATCACTGTTACAGATACAGTTTCGGAATGATCCGAATCTGGACCCGAGAAATGATTCAAAAGCCTTTCCTTTTTTAAGGAGCCGGGCAAGAAACAGTAACCCTATAGGGTCCAAGAAGGTCGGAGTTACAAGCGATTCTACTTGCTGGCTAATAGCTTCAGAACCTTCAGGTAAAGGTTGGAATCAGCAAGAATCCTGGTTAGAACATCATTGTCCTAACAGGGTTTTGCTCCATTGACTTGTTCCTGGACAAGCCAGAAAAAGGTAGACCGTTATTAATACCCTATATTTTGATAGAAGGGCACGGGTACAGCAACTCACTGAAGATAGTTGCCAGGTACCCCGAGGTTAGAGGTGACTTCCAGTCACTAGCTTGCTATCGTTGAAGCAGCTGGATTGTCCAAAGGAAAAGTCAACAAAGAGAGAAGAGAATAAATTAGTTCACGTCAGGATCCCTTCACCAGCAACTCAGGGGGGCCATGATACCCCTCCCTGCTGCGCCGTAGGTGTGTCGGTGCTACCGACAGAGATGTTCTGTCGGAGTGAGCCACTGAGAATGGATATTGTTGCAACGAATTTTTCTCACTGGTGAGCGAAGACAGAACACCTCTGGAGGATCAAACAAACCCAAAGCCTCTTCAGTTCCATGGCCTAGGGTGATAAATTAGTACGCTCGTTGTGTCAAATTGAGTACTGCTGCTGGGCTCCTGAGGTACCAGGTGGGCGAGGCCTAGAAAAAAAAGATAGAACACCGAAGGCTGTCTACAGCGAGGGTTACGCCTCGAAACGTTCTAAACTACCATTTAGACGCCCCCACAGTTGGGCGCTGTCTCGGGTCTGGTGCTACCGACAGAGGTGTTCTGTCTTCGCTCGCCACTGAGAAAAATTCGTTGCAACACTATGGATTTTGTAACATTGTGCTGTATGTTTCTCTTGTTACTGTGTTTGAATGTCTACCAGGGCTGTTGTGTTGGAAGGCTCAGGCTCTGTGGACTAGCAGATGCCCAATTTTACCTGGACTCTCCTTGTATATACGGTACCTTCAGTTTACTACTTGGACTCCTTTTACAAAATTGGGCTGACTCAACAACACTGAACTAGCCACTTAGTTTTCTGGAATCGTGGAATTTCGGGATATCCAACTTTGCCTTCTGGGCAGGGTTGCGGAGTTAGATGGTTCAATGTCCGACTCCAACTCCTGGCCCTCCAAAATTTCCAACTCTGACTCCGGGTCCTCAAGATTTTCCGACTCTGGCTCCCGACTCCTTGGTCCAACTAGTAGCTAATTAGTGTAGACATTAAATGAGTCTAAATAATTTTTATTAGATAGTATATATACACACATATTAAGTGAAAGATGCTAGTAGTTTTGTACAAATACAATGATATTTTGCATCATTAGCAATATTTGGGATACCTATTAAATGGAGGACATGAGGACATTACGAAACAGTTTAGTAAAACTTACACACCTTGTACATTTTGTGGGGGGGGGGGGCATGGGGGACCAAAATTATTTATTGTGGACCAATTGTTCTAAAATTTGCACAGTGTAGCTATGTACTTTTGAAAAAGAAACTCATTTTGCACCTACAAGTTATTTGACTTAGGCTTTAGTTTTTGAGACAATGGAAAATATATATAAATATATAATGTAGCTCTACCGGGTGTTGCAAAAAAACTCTGCCAAACTTTCACAGGTGATAGGGACACTCAAAACAAACACTTTTTCACGAATATCAAAAATTCCAAAACTTGGTTTCCGAGATATTGACATGTGTAATTTATAACAAAACCTTACCTAAAACTGCAACTAAATGAAGGCCTACCTACATACAACTCCAGTTGCAAATAAACAGTTGAGTGGAAACTGAAAGAATATTGTCTAAAGAAATGTATTACATTAATTTTACAGCCAATTACCTTAACTGTTCAAAATGTCCACCATTTACTTCAGTGCAGGTGTGACACCTCCTCTGAAAGTTGAACACGAGGTAACATTTGTCGATCTTCAGCGATGTTGCCTGCTGCGACCGCGATCCTGGTAACAAGATCACATCAAATTCTGACTGCAGAGGAGTGCCGTACACCAAAGTTTTTATGTGGCCCCAGAATAAGAATCCAGTGGATTGAGGTCGGGAGATCTAGCAGGCCATGTTACTGGACCATTTCGCCGGTCTGGTAAAGTAATTTGTAAACACAGTGTTGCCATAATGTAGGCAACTGCTGTATTGCCAGATTCAAAGGTATAACTAGGATTAACGTAAAGACTTGTTTACTATTTGTAAGATTACCCTAAACGTTACACATGTCAATAGTTATCTCGGAAATGAACAAGTTTTGGAATTTTTGGTATTCGTGAAAAAGTGCTTGTTTTGAGTGTCCCTATCAACCGTGAAAGTTTGGCAGAGTTTTTTTTTTTGCAACACCCGGTACCTATAGCCTATGCATTTTTCATAATTTTGAAGGAACTCAATGAGTTTTCATGTTGAAAAAAAAAATGACAGTTTTGGAATCCTTGAAACATTCCTTATAAAACTATTGAATAGGATTTTCTATTTTCTCCAATTGCTAACTAATCTATTGGGAAAGACCAAAGAATTTGGTTTTGAGCTGTGATAAAAAATTCTGAGGGCAAAAATGAAAAATCCAGCTCTATAGTGTTGTTAGGAATGTTTGAAGGATTCCAAAACTGTCATTGTTTTTATATTAGCATGAAAACTCATTGAGTTCTATTCTTTTGAAGTTTAAAAAAATATACAGTGGAACCCCGTTTTCCCGGACAGCACGGGGGGATCACGGCCGTTCCGGGAAACTGAAATTTCCGGGAAAACGAGAAAATTTCAATTCCTGGAAAAACCCCGTTTTTCCAAACGTATGTCTGGCAAATTGAAACTATTTCCGGGATATTTTATGCCAGAAAAACCCCCGTTTGCCGCACGTTAAAGAACGAAAATGAAACTACGGTGTGCAGAGGCAAACTGAACGAAAATGGCGGTGGTTGCCTTCCGATTTCCGGAAGAGACACTGCGCAATAGGCGAATTTCAGTATCTGCGCAGCGTCACTTT
>LQNS02278150.1:5938566-5950181 GCA_001587735.2 Parhyale hawaiensis
GAGCACTCTGAGAGCGCATACCTCCGCCAAGTGAGGCAACGGTAGCAAAAAATTCAAATTGGTTCTGAAACAATAATTTCCTTTGTATAAACTCCAAAATCTAATCATTTGTGCCTTTTTATATTAATAACAGCGTGTTCAATTTTTTTGAAGATCCATTCATAACTTTTTGAGTTATAGACTACTGTTAACAAACGTTATGACAAACATAAGTCAAACATGCAAACGAACCAACCGATCTGCACCAAAATATGATCATTTATGTCTTTTAACATTAGTACTACTAACAAACCCTATAAATTTCATAAAAATCCATTCATTATTTTTTTAGTTATTGTGCTATCAAGCATAAAATTAAAAACAGTGACAAACGAACGAACGAACGGATCATTACCAAAATTTGGTTGTATACTCTTTGTTATATACCTAATAACTCATGTTAATTTTATCAAAATCCATCCATAACTTTTTGAGTTATGGCATCGAGAAAATTGAGGCAGACAAACAAACAAACGGATGAACATATCTTTAACAAAAGTTAATTATCTGTTTCTCCTAACATACCTAACAATCCCTGTAAATTTCATCGAAATCGGTTCATAACTTTTTGAGTTATCTTGGTGACAGACAGACAGACTAACACGACGAAAACATAACCTCCTTGGCGGAGGTAATAATAATGCTACCTGTGAAATGCAGTAAAACCGGCTGCAGATTCTATTCCACCATCTGAAGTATGAAACCTGACAAAGCCTGTTGGTAATCGCCTTGTAAAAATCATGAAAAAATGGAGGTTGCCATATTCAAAATTAACTTATGTTTGCCACTACTGATAACTTATTTCAGTGTTTATTGAATTGTTTTGGTTATAATTTTTCGGTTTTGGGCGTTTAATACCTAAAAGTATTTCTGTTCACTTGTATTTATTTCTTCTTTATGACGTTTCTAATCATAATCTACGGTAACAGTAAAAAGCTCTTAAATAAGCAAATTGTATGATAAACTTAGCAAATGGCTGAATATTGATTTTACAAGTGCTGTTTGTATATACAACATAGCCATACATTTAGCTAATATTGATGTTTCAAAGTTAGACACTTATCTTGAAAAATAAAGTAAAAAATTGTATTTGCTTAATCAAAGGTAACATACTGCATAAGAAATTGTTCCTTCATTTCTTCACCAACAGGAAATTTAACATCAGTGAGAACGACTATCTGCGGATGGGTCGTCCACAACCTTATTGTGATGACTGCGTCGTACCTCTTACTGTCTTGCATTTAATGGCCGAGTGTCCCACGTTTTCCGACGAGCGGAGGGAATGCTATCCGGACCTACATGGTTGGGATGCAGACTCCATCCTCCGAGGAGCGCTTTCTGAAGGACCTCGCGGCCAATTTAATAGAAATGCCCTCAAGACTTTTCTTACCAGATGTAACCTCTATCAAAAACTGTGATGAATCCATTACCATAAATGCTATCGCCAACTACGGCTCTGTCAGTTTCTTTGTGAATTACATATACGATATGTAAAAATGATATTCTTTTTAATACTTTATAATACATAAAATGTGATAAATTCCGCGCCCTAGTGGCGCACGAGCCTGTAGCTAAACACAGGTACGGTATAGTTCGGCGCGATATAGGCAGTGTGCTACTGAAGCGCTAGTAAAGGTTTCTACTACTACTATCAGTGAGTCTTTTCTCTCTGTCACACCTGTGTGAATCTCTTACTTTATCATATTTGGTTATTGAGAACTATAACCAACTAGAGCACACTGAGAGTGCATACCTCCGCCAAGCGAGACAACGGTAGCACAAAATTCAAAATGGCTCAGAAACCATAATTTTCTTTGTATAAACTCCAAAATTTAATCATTTGTGCCTTTTGATAGCAATAACAGCTTGTGTAATTTTCTTGAAGTTCCGTTCATAACTTTTTGAGTTACTGTATACTGCTAACAAACGTTATGACAAACATGAGTCAAACATATAAACGAACTAACCGATCTGCACCAAAATTTAATCATTCATGTCTTTTAACATTACTAACAACCCCTATTAATTTCATAAAGATCTATTCATTATTTTTTGAGTTATTGTGCTAACAAGCATGAAATTAAAAACTGTGACAAACGAACGAACAAACGGATCATTACCAAAATTTGGTCATTTTTTCTTTGTTATATAGTACGTACCGAACAACTCACGTCAAGTTCATCAAAATCCATCCATAACTTTTTCAGTTAAGCATTGAGACAAATAAGGCTGTCAAACTAACAAACGGATGGCCATATCCACATCAAAACTTTATCATCTGTTCCTCCTGTCATACCTAACAATCCCTGTAAATTTCATCCAAATCGGTTCATAACTTTTTGAGTTATCTTTGTGACAGATAGACGACGAAGAGACAGACAAACACGATGAAAACATAACCTCTTTGGTGGAGGTAAATATTATGAATCTCGACAACCGTCCAGTGCCATTTTCAATCTCTCACTTTGTGTTCTTCATGGTAAATTAGCTTCTCTGCGCTCCGCAATACCTTTCACGTTGTATAGCGTTTACGGCTTCGTCTTTACAAGAGAAATTAGTATAATGACGCTCACTGGGGAAACTATGATTTTGCGCAGGCTTGCTACTCTCTTTTTCTAAGCACAACCCCAAATCAATGCGAGAGAGATGGAAAGAAATTCCGTATGTATGATACAGCAACTTTTAAAATCTTAAGCAAAACTAGCATTCATCTCGAGATGCGGCGAAGGGGGAGCATACCTATGTGGCATTCAAATGGCGCTATTGCACTTCCTGGAGTAGCTCTCTTGGTAGCCGAGGATCTAAGACTCAAAGTTCGGTGCAGAGGACCCGGGATCGAATACACACAGGGACACCGGTCATTTACACTTTGTAGTGGCCATGGCGTGAATTATGGGGCAGCAACGTAACAAAATGTGCAATAATAGAAAATACTTACGTAACTGTCTCTGATTCATTGGCATGGCTGGGGGGCTAGGTACACACGGTCCAATCACTGTGCTGAGAGTCAATTAGAGCCTTGGAACCAAATGAGAGCATCCTTTTCCTTTTCAATTATCCATCCTCTTCCTGACCAAAACGAAAAAAGTGTGCCCCAGCTGGGGCTCGATCTCTCAACTTCGACGGGGGGTCATTACTACTAAGAAGTCAGCGCTGATCTCTTAGCGAAGCTGTGCTTATTGTTTTGTGATGTACTAGCACATTCTAGTGTACCCCCTCTATCTTAACTAACGGTGTGACATTAGCTGCTCTCGGTAGGTAGTTCATGAAAGTCAAGGAGGTTTGATATTAAAACTCCTTCATGCCACTCGTCCACGTTCTGTTGAAGGTAGAAGTTCCCGGGTCCGCCATTTTGACCTCCGATTCCTAATGCAAGGAAAGTTGAAGGCTGGCTATTTTTCTTCAGTAGAGCAGTGCTGCCAGTTTTCTCTTGCTGATTAACGGGATCGTGGCTTGAATTTTTGTACAGCCTAGCGATTCTCGGCCATTTATACCTCTCGCCTCAGCCGTATCCAAGATACGGCAACACCTTTTTCATGAGTGCTGTCTATGCAGATTTTTAAGTGCGACAAAAAATTCGAAACCCAGTCAGAGAGTGCAAAATCTGAGGTATATATTGTGAGCTTGTACAACAGTTACCGCAGTACTACGTACCAGTTGGCGGAAGATTACTTACAAATATTTTAGCCCTAATTACAAACGAAATTTCTTATCTCAAGCAAACCTTTGAAATATCCCAGTTTGATTTGTAGATATTAGAAATAAATCAATTAGGAGAAATTTTGTGAGACACTCTGTAGAGGAAGAAAGAAAACACTGAGTCATTTCTGTACACACCCATATAAGTAGAAAATTAAATGTCATGTCAATATATTTAATTACATGATTTACGTCTAATTCATTTGGGCTTGGACCGCTGAGGGGTCATAGGATGGGTCGTAGGTTAGGTTAGTTTAGGTTCGCCCATCCTATGATATGGGAAGCAACGACACCAAGGGACAATGTAGGTTACATTAGCCACTAGCTAGGCTTTCGGGACGTCTGTCTTTCGTGCCCACTTCGCTTCCTTCAGATTCTTACTTCTACTGATCTTACTTCCCTTTGTTCTCTCTCTACTTTCCAGACTTGCTGTTTCTATGGACGTTGATCCTGTGTTAGAACACCATCGTGCATGGGTTCCCCGTTTCTATCGACTTTCTGTGTGTCCCTTGTTTCTCCCTGTTATATCGCCGTTGTTGTGAAGACGGAGGCTTAAACTATTCAATAATGTAAAGACGGAGGCTTAAACTATTCAATAATGTAATGCAATTCATTTGGGCTTAGACCGTACCTCCCCCTGACAGTGCTGTGTTAACAAAATATTTAAATTGATTCTGAATGCGGTATTGCTTTTGATCATCGCCTAGAAGTTTGTGTAATTTTTTTCAAATGCTTGTCTGTAACTTATTTAGCTGTGTGGTCGAAATGAACGACAATCACACCAACGGAGGAACAGACTGTCCCCCAAAATTGCTAATTTTTCGCCCTTAAAAACTCTTACTTTTCCTGCCAATTCATGAGGTTCCGTTCAAAACTTTCAAAAGTTTTTGCCAAGAAAGAAAATATGTCGACGTAAACAAACATTAATCGGATCTTCTTCGAATGTTAGTCATCTAATCCTTCTAACATAGCTACCTAACAATCTCTGCAAATTTCATAATCTTTGGGACCGAGAGACAAACTCCGAAAAAATCATACGGTAACCACCTGAGCGAAGGCGGAATCGCGGACTACTATTCCCCAGCACCTATCCTTCTACATTTGCATTAACAATTGGCGGCGGCGTGCCTGTGACATAGGTTCTCGACCCAATATTCAGAGAAATTCCAGAATGCGATGTCGTCAGTGTTGTCCCTTTGCCATCCATTCGGTGAAATGTCTTACATAATAGCCTCTGTATTAAAGACTATGGTCCGATTGTGGCGCGGCCCCACTTAGGAGGTAACGTGGACCAGGGCCTGCAGGATCAAACGCCATCACTATTTCCTCCACGCGGTCAGAAAGGGTGGTGTTCAAACTCCGCCCTCTTGAAGGCAACTCAACTACAATAACAGAGTCTCTATGCCTCAAGGTGCCACTTAACGCACCGTTACAGGCCATGGCCGTGCAAATTAAGTTACGAAGCAGGGCCGCCAGTATCTGCAATCTGTATATTTGCCCTAACCAAGAAATCCACGTAGCAGATATCACTGGACTAGTGGCTCAGCTGCCGCGCCTCTTCCTATTGTTGGGCGACTTCCATGCAAAACTCCCATCGTGGGGCAATAATGCTAATAGCAAGGGAGGCTTGGTTGTCGAGCGCTTTCTTAGAACTACCGATTTGTGCCTCCTAAATACAGGATCTCAGACCCATTTTCACATTCATACAGGAACTACCTCCGCGATAGATCTTACCCTCTGCTCGCCTGACCTCCTTTTGGCGCCCAGTGGACTGTGAATGAGGACACCCACGGGAGCGATCACTACTGTGTGTGCACCAGTTTCCCGGACCTCCAAAACCATGACGTAGCACCACGTTGTATCCTCCGGCGAGCCGATTAGGCTACCTTCGAGGCCTTGAGGCAGATGGAAAAATTAGATGAACACCTGCCCGTCGACCAGAAGGTGGGCCAATTCACGGGAGCCCTGACGGGGGCTGCGAGAATGGCCATCCCTGTATCCAGAGGTGGAACTGCTCCTCATCAAGTTCCATGGTGGAATGACGAGTGCACGCGAATGTGTGCGGAGAGAAAGAGACTACTCTGACGTTATCAACGAAAAAGATGCTTAGCCAATAAAATAGCGTATTGCTGCGCACGTGCGCAGGCACAGTTTACCCTGCACCAGGCCCGGAAAGCCTCTTGGAAGGAATGCAGAACTACGCTAAACGTTAATACTCCACTGAGCAAGGTCTGGCAAAGCGTTAAAAAGGTGACCGGTAAACCACACCACGGACCTCCTTGTATTAAGGAGAATGGCGTGGGGATTGTGGAACCTGACCAGCTCGCCGACCGCTCTGCTCGACATTTTAGCGAGGTCAACAGCGGTGCGATTTAGCCGCGAGCCTCTCAGGCCAGAAGGAGAAGATCAGAACAAGACCTCTTGGACTTTGCTACCCCTCCCGAAGACGACGAGGAGCTATATAACCATCCAATCCCTGCATATGAAGTCTATAACGCTCTCACACATTGCAAAAATACAAGTCCCGGCCCTGATGCTATACACTTCAAGGTGCTGAAACGCATGCACTATTTAGCGGTTCAGGCAATCCTGACAATATACTGTACCACAAAATTTGGACAACGCACGACTATCCGGGACAGTGACGCCTCGCCACTGTACTAGCTTTCCTAAAACCAGATAAATCCCCACGGAATCTAGTAACTACCGTCCCATTGCTTTGACCAGCTGCCCCAGAAATGCCTATCTGGAAAAAAATCTTGTACACCCGCCTGATGAAATATCTAGAAGCCAACAAGCTCCTCTGCAACGTGCAACACTGTTTTCGACAGTCCCGTGGCGCCACCAATGCCATTGTACGTATACAAAATTACATCATAGACTTCTTCGTTCTTAAAAAGCCATATGCTACAGCCTGGCGACACGGAATACTCCTGCAACTGTACAAAGAAGTCATTAGAGGTAACGTAGCCTTTTGCATGCAGCAATTCTTGAGCGAGCGGCATTTCAGGGTCAGAATGGAACTGGCCTTCTCCCCTGAAATGACGCAGGATGAAGGGGTCCCGCAGAGGAGCGTCATTAGCTGTACCCTTTTCCTACTAGCAATAAACGACATCATAGCAAACCTTCCCTAATTCGTGCACGGGTCACTCTATACGTAGATAATCTGATGCCGTACTCCCCGGGACATCTGGAAGTTCTACATCAACGACTAAAGCGAGCCCTTGGTCGCGCTTGTGACTGCGCGACCGGCCATGGCTTCACTTTTTCTACTGCCAAGACCTCTGCCCTCCACATAAGACTGGCCCGAGTTGTGACGTCACCCGAACTTACAATGTACGGACAACGGATAAACTACTGCAAAGAGGTGAAATTCCTCGGAATGATAATAGATAGGAGACTTTCATGGAGGCCCCACATCGAGCTGCTGAGAATGCAATGCATGCGTAGGCTCAACCTACTGAAGCACCTGACGACACTGTCGTGGGGCGCCGATCAGCAAACCCTTTGACACCTCTACCAAACTTTTGTTCTCTCCAGACTAGACTAGGACTGTGTCGTGTATTAATTGCGAGGACTGAAGTCCTAAATCTACTGAACACTGTGCACAATGCAGCACTAAGGCTATGCACGGAGCCTTCCGTACATCACCCATACCAGGTCTTCTCGCTGAGAGCGGCGAACCCAGCCTGCAGCAGCGCAGGGCTCAACTTACCTACCAGCACCTTGCCCCCTTAGAACAAGTCTCCCGGTCCCCGAGACCGGGTAGAGGGAGTAGACTTTTCGTACACACTTCCCTTCTCCAATGAAGCCCCTCTCCTTCATAGCGGAAATTGGGTCCTTTAAGGTGGCTCCGATCCTGTTCAGAGACAACCCAACCTGGCGCATACCAGTTTCAACTTATTGCCCCGCAATGCAATACCCAAAAAAGAAAGACTCGCATTCCCTCTTACTAAAAACTCACTTCAAGGATCACGTGAGAGACCAACATAGTCTCTATCCACTTCTGTACCGATGGTTCTAAAACGAGAGCCCGAGTTGGATGCGCAACCGCTGCGATGTAAAACTAGAGCATGCCGGCTATTACCGGAGATCTCGATTTTTACCGCCTAGCTGTTCGGCATGTGCGGGGCGCTCCACCTCATTAGAGACAGCGACGAGAAAAACTTTACAATATTTTCCGACTCACTGAATGTATTACAGGCCATTCCAGCATACGACGACATCCAACCTGTCATCAACCCAATAGTAAGTAGCTACGATACAAAAACTGCAAGAGGATGGAAAGTCCATGTGTATCGGTTGGGTGCCTGGTCATGTTGACATCGCGGGTAATGAGCTCGCTGATGAAGGGTCGGGGCAGGTGGCCCTGTCGGATTTGCGCGCGGCAAACCGTGCAGTCCCCTGCCGAGACTATTACCCACTAATCAAGTGAGACCCGGGCGAACTATGGGAATCCCAGTGGCTGGCGCAGAGAAATAAATTACGAACAATGAAAGAAACAGTCCTATAGTGGCACTCGTCAAATAGCGACGACCACCGAATGGACTTCATATTGTGCCGCCTGCGTATTGGGCACACGAGACTTACGACTATCTGCGGATGAGGCGTGTGCAACCCTATTGCGATGACTTCGTCGTATGTCCCACTATCTTGCATTTAATGGTGAAGTGTCCGACATTCTCCGACGAGTGGAGGGACTGCTTTCCGGACCTGCATGGTCAGGATACTGATTTCATCCTACGAGGATTGCTTCCTGAGTGACATCATGGCCATTTACTAGAAATGCCCTGAACACTTTTCTTACCAGATGTGGCCTCTACCACAAACTGTGATGGATGTTTACGATAATTGCTATCGTCAACTACAGCTCTACCCTTTTCTTTGTGAGCTACGTAGCTATACTTTATGTAAAACTGATAATGATAATAAAGTTTTCATTGCAACTATTTTATAATACAAAATGAAACAAATTCCGCGCCCTAGCAGCGCTTGAGCCTGTGGCTAAGCACAATAATAGTTCGGCGCGATGTAGGCAGTGTGCCACTGAAGCGCTAGTAAAATTTCTACTACTACTACTACTTATGGTTAATACCAGTAATACTGTAGGTAATAGGCCTACATCCTTTATGTGCTAGATGTTAGTTTTCTCGAGCATCCATCCTTTCTAAGGTGCGTGTGCTGCCACCGTGTTTTCTCTAGGCAGAATCTGTGTTTGTCAGATTATAGCACTTCGTTCTAGTATTTAGACACCATATGATACTAATGTTAAGCATTCACTAATTTTACTCTCATGATTTTTATCTGTAATCCTGTACAGCCTATTACCTTTATGTTTTTTATTCAAATTATTTCACTCGCTATTGTATAGTAGGTATCGCTTCAGAGTGTATTTCTTCTTTGTTTAAACTATTTATCATCTATCCTTAGTTTTTTTTTTCTCTTAACCTATTCACCGCAACCGTAGCCATTGAATTACCGTGCTAGCGAATTCCAATGTTCTTGTTATAGTGTTTACATGTTTCTTCATTGTTCTCACCGGAATGTGTGTTTTCTGCAGCTGCCCGGCCTATGCCCTCTGGGGTCTGCCACCTGGCTACTGTATTGCAGGGGATCACATCCGCTGTGCACATAAATGAGGGAGCGTCAGTGCTTGCATGAGTCTATAATGTACTGCCTGGCTATTGTCTTGCAGAGAATCACAAGCACAGTGGATATGAGGGAGCAGCAGTGCCTACTCATGGACCTGGACATCTCTATGAGATCCTCAGCGTGTCCTCACACTGTACACTTCTATGGCGCGTTGTTTAGGGACGGTGACGTCTGGATCTGCATGGAAGTTATGCTCACTTCCTTAGACAAATTCTACCCTAAAGTCTACGCAAAGCAACAAGTATTTCCTGAAGAATTTGTTGGCAAAATTGCTTATTCGGTAAGTTAAGCTATGAGTGCACACTATTTTGTCTATCAATGCAAACTTTTTTCTACTTGAGAAATTCAATATTTACTTCTTTTCAAATGGACTCTCTGCTTGGCCAGTGGCCACGGTTGATGCCTGGGTTCGAGGGCTGGCCTGGCTGTAGCATTTATTGCGAGTTGCGTTGTGCCGCCTTTAGGCATCTGAAAACTTTCTTGTCACTTCACAGGTGCTCCATTAACTTAGTGCATTCCTTGAGAGTAAACTACTCGTCCAATTTCAATTGGTTCGTTCGAAGTGATGGCAGGCAGCAGTCAGGGTGTCGCGGTTGGACATTTTGGTAGCTAGAAGTCAGAGTCAGACCTCCCACTTATTCCAGAAATCGGATTTGGATAGTTGTTCAATGTTGCTTGCGGAGTAGGAATATTTACGAGTCATATGGTATTCTGGCGGAATGAGTCTAGAGTCAGAGTCATTGCGCGACCTGACTCTAGAGTTTTACCTGCACTCATTAGGGTAGGGGCACGGGATAGATCCTTCCCTCAGTGTTTTTTTTCTGTTGCTCTTCTCTTTACACGTTGTTGGTAATGCTTTGCACATTATTTCCCTAGCAGCAATACCGTAGTGCACTGGCCAACCTAGGAGACTAATAGAACGCGCGTGGCCTTACTTCCAACTAGAGACATTTCTGCAAAAAAGCCGTATGAAAGCTCTTGAGATGCGCGGCGCATAAAGGTGTTATCTTCAAAGTGCTAGAATCCGTTCTCAATTCTACTTCTATTAGTTGCCACTTACGCAATAATATATTGATCGAGTTGCTTGAGCTTCTGTTAAACCTTTACTCATTTTCATTCCAGAAAACCATTCCAGACTGTATAACCAGTCAAAGTTACTACCATTGCTCTATAACCATGCTGACCCCTGATCAATATCCAATGATTTTTTTTGCATGAATACAATATATCCTCAGGGGCATATTATGGTGGACTCGATCTCCATCAGATACCTTGGGCTTTATTACCTTTAGGGATACCTAAGTGACTTTTTGTATGGGAATGTTGCATCTTCCGAAGTCTCCGCTGAAAATGTTACTGTGGCTTATAAGGTTAGGTTTGGCCTCCATATTTCCACTTCTGTTTCGTGAGGGGCGTCGCAGTATGGTGGGAAGCATTCCCATTAAACTCTTCATCTGCTCCCGTGAGGAGGGACCATGGGAGGTACCCACCGCATGGGTTATATAGGGTACCTAACATTTCTAGTACCCGTCCACGATGCTAGTAGCCGTACACTTCGCTTTAAAAACTTCCTGTGTGAAAACTAGCAGTGCTATAAAGCCGTACATAGGCTTAAACTGTAGGCTAAGTAGTACCCTGCAGTTTGAGACTGTGTGCGGCTCTCTAGTACTGCTAGTCTTTACAGTGGAAGGTTTTAAAGCCAAGTGGACGGGTACTAGACATGTTACCCTATTTATTTCTTCTGTCTGCTTCTCTTTTCTTCTCTCGTCTCTTTGTCTTGTGCTGTGCTACTAAGCAAATGGCCGGTGCCGTACAGGGTTGGAGATGTTCTAGATCCTATTTTCCACCAGTAGTAGCGTGCTGGGCTCTTGGGACCTGCCGAACTCATCTGAGTTCATATTGAAGTCAGACCTTCCAACAGAATATCTGAGACAAAATTACCCTGAGAATTCGGGCGATGCGAATTAGTATTGCTGCCCTTATAATCCTGCTACCTACTACTTACCAGGGTCTTACCATATCAACCTCCAAATCCAACTCAACTCTATGGACAACCGACACCCATCAGTCAACACTTGACCCCGGCATCATTATTAGATTAGATTAGATAGGCGGCAGTAGACGAACCAATAGGCCCATTCCCAAAGAGACACCGGAACATACGCCCCGGCACTCTATGAGCTATTGCCATTATGTTAGTAGGATGTAGAGGACAGGAGAAAAGA
>LQNS02278150.1:5998198-6009128 GCA_001587735.2 Parhyale hawaiensis
ATGCCCCCATACCTGAAGACACTTTTTGAGCAAAAAAACAGAAAATTGATAATTTTGACCATTTTCGCCTAAACGACCCCCTTAAGACGATTCCCGGGATATCTTGTTTTCCAAAAAATACTACAGAAATTCGTTCTTAAGCACCAGTTACTTATTATGTAGGAGTTCAGGCACAATTATCCAGTCATGGCGTGGTATATTCAGTTTACTTTTGCTATTGGCGAACAGTTCGCTAGATCTCAATACTTTTTTGTGGTTAATACCCAACATTAACTTTCATTCCGTGACCAGGCGACTAGATATATGAGCGTGTAGATCTGATTTTTAGTTTATCATTTGTCATGTTTGTACCCCATATTAGTATTATTGTCTTTAGTAAGTTAATTTCGCAGTAGCAAAGAGAATATTTTTTTGGTTACCCTTAACATTGTGAAGGAGCATAGCAGTTGGTAGCTATGCAGTAGGTAAGAAGCAAAGCTACTAAAGCTTTTGAAATGCATGACTCGATGTAGCTCGTGCTACGATAGGGAAAAAGATAATGATATCCAGTACTATATAGCTTCTTTGTAGGATCTATGCATGTTTGCTCGCTCTAATGCTCAGCAATCGACAAAACAATACGCTCTTACTATTGCACTTAGACAATCTTCGTATGAGGTACAGGTGATGCTATGGACGCCACTCGGTAATCACTAGAGGTGTAAATGCGCCATCTGCCAGTTATCTCCACAATGCACGTAACCGTTGCAACTTGAGTTTTTTCATAAAGCCTATACTTACATGCATGTGTCATTTGACTGAAACAAAAAGTTTCATTACCATTCTGTATCTCAAGATTTTACTACCTAAAGACATCTTAGTCTCTTGTGAATAGAAAAATATGCACGTCTGCAAATATTATTCTTAGTGTATAAGATATTTACTCATTTAGTTACTCAGTCTTAGGATGCGAGAATAAAATGACGGATATTTACGCTTTGGAATTGTTACCGGGAAGGAAGGCATAAAAATACTAATTTTCAATGTAAAAATTCTCATGTTTACACTTTTTTCTTGCGTTCTGGTACGAGGACCATCTGATCAAATGTCATTTATTGCCTCCGCCAAGGAGGTTATGTTTTCGTCTTGTTTGTCTGTCTGTCCCTTTGTCGGTCTGTCTTTCTGTCTGTCAGCAAGATAACTCAAAAAGTTATGGACGGATTTTGACGAAATTTACAGGATTATTAGGTATGTTAGGAGATATAAATGATTAACTTTTGGTGAAGATCCGTCCATCCATTTGTTTGTTTGTCAGCCTCATCTTTGTCAATGCCATACCTCAAAGAGTTATGGACGAGTTTTTATGAAAGTTACATGAGTTGTTAGGTATATAACAATGAGTAAATAAAAAATTTTTTGTGATGATCTGTTCGTTCGTTCGTTCGTCTGTTTGTTGCTGTGTTTGATTTTATATTTGTTAGTACAATAACTCAAAAAGTTTTGAGTGAATCTTTATGAAACTTGCAGGAATTGTTAGTAATGTTAAAAGCCATGAATGGTTAAATTTTGAAGCATATCGGTTGATTCATTTCTATGTTTGAGTTGAGTTTGTCCTAGTGTTTGTTATGCAATAACTCAAAAAGTTTTGAATGGATCTTTATGAAGTTTGCAGGAGTTGTTAGTAAAGTTAAAAGATATGAATGATTAAATTTTGGTGCACATCGGTTGACCCGTTTGTATGTTTGACTTATGTTTGTCATAATGCTTATTAACTGCATAACAGTTATGGAAGGATCTTGAAAAAATTGCAGAAACTGTTAATACTATTAAAAGGCACAAATGATTGGATTTTGGAGTTGAGGCAAAAGAAATCACGATTTCAGAGCCAATTTGAAATTTTTGTTACCGTTGCCTCACTTGGCGGAGGTATGCGCTCTCAGAGTGCTCTTGTTCTGTTTTGCATCAACAGTTTCACCATACAGGTAAAGTGCAGGAAAATACATCATCGTTTATACAATATATAGAGAGCAGCGTCTTGACAGAAAGGACTATTAAGCTGTAGGTATTTTTCTGGAGAGCTATAACAGGAATGCTGCTGAAATGAATTTCAGTACATGCCGGCCATAGGTGTTGCTAACGCAGGTCGCCATTAAGTATACCGAGTTGATAAAATGCTTAGGTACAGTACGATAGTCTACATATCTTAAGGGAGGCTAAGGATTATCTTAGTAACCTCGATCATGTTTTTTTTATTCCCAAGGAAGCATAATATTCTCGCCCTCTTGTATGACGGATGCGCCAGTACGTAGACCTTGCATGGTTCCCTTCGCAGAGGGACATTTGACCGATTTTTTTTTTAAATCCTCTTAGTTTATTTACTGCTGAATTATCTAAGCTGCATTTTCACTGCAATATAAAGTAAAACTTTTCAATGGGAGGCTGTACTGTCATTGTATAAAAACTGGTATTATGTAACCGTGCTGTGTGGATACTGCGCTGGACAGAAGCTTTTATTTGCTCTTGCACAGCCACCACGCACTTTATATCAAATGATATTGCCTCCAATCAGTGAGCGATTTGATATGATATGCATCATAGGCACTAAATAACAGCGCCTAACTACATCGTAGTGACGTTAATTTCTGCGGAAGATTTTGGCACAGCGCCACTCACGCTTTGAAGCTGCGCCCACTGCAGTCCAATCGATGGTCGTGGCACGACTGCTGCCGTGCACCAGAGTCTCTTTCATGATAAGAACCTGATACTTACTGAAATAGATTAATACATACTAGAGGGCCTAAGTGCAGGTATGCACCTTGCAAGTCAATTTCCCTGCAGTATCTAAGCTGTAGTCACGAGCAAAACACGCGAGGTTTACTCGGTGAACAAGCATGAGGCCAAATTCCGACACTCACTGAAACTTAGAGAATTCAAAAACGAAAGCGAGAAAGTCAGTCACATCCTTATCGTAGTAGATTCTATGAACAAAATTAACTTAGCATGGCGGCCGTAACGAAGCTACTGCCTTTCATTGCCTTGTGGATATTGCAGATGTGTGAGGCCCACTGGTTCTGCTCTGTTCTGGAGTGTCCTATTAACTACAGGATCTACAGAGGCCAGCAGGATGACGCCATTATTTACGCAAGAGGGAACTGCTTCCTCTACCTGAACCTGACGTTTGACGCCTCGCGCATCGAGTGCATGGCGACGTGCAACCAACTCGGCTGTGTCCACGTCATCGCCAACGCCAGTGAGCATTTGTATGACACCAGGGGTGTCGTCGTCAGTGATGGGCACCAAATACACTAATTATTAAAGTATTCAAATGCTGATTACTAAATACATCTGTGAAATGTAATTAAATACTAATTACATTTTTGAAATGTATTTAAATACCAAGCACTTAAATGCATGAATGTATTTAAATACTTGAGTAAATACACTCATTTTTTTTCTTTTTGGGCACCAAAAGGCACTAACTCAGCTGTATTTTATATGTTCATGGATTACTGAATATTGATATACTAGCACAATATGCAACATTCTGCAAAAGTCGCAAGGAATACTCTAGAATCTAGATATTATAAAAACAATTCAGACGCTTGCCTATCCAATTTGACACCTGCTATCACTTCCCTAGAGAATCGATTTAGCCTGCTTCAGCTTCCTGGTTTGCTTATGGATATTGAAAATTAAAACACCAGTTAATTGAAATGATTCAAGCAGACAGAAATATGGTTTTTAGGATCGAAATACTGTCGTGTTTTACGGATGTTTTCCCCCATAACTCTGAAGCATAACAGCCTTCAGTCCTGAGCCATAGCTCTTGATGAACTGTGATGAACTGCAGCCGTGCACTACTTTGAGCCATTCAGCATAATAGTATCTTAAGAACGAACCAATGCCTGTGGATCCTTTGGGACCTGTCTTTCGTGCCCACTTTGTTTTTTCCTTCCAAATTCATACTCCTACTGATTATGCTTAGTTCTATTCTTCCTCTTCTATCCCGACTTGCTGTTCCCAAGCGCGTGATTCGGACATGGGTTCCACGTTACTCTTGATTTTCTTATCTCCCTTCTTTCTTCCTCCCTTTGGATCACGGTGTACACGGTTGGCACGAAGGCTTTAAATAGGAGAAAAATACTTCTACTACTGCTTGTAGATTTTTCACTAGGGGTGTGCGATCAGGGTAGCTCCACTTTAAGCTAAACACAATCAGACCTACCCCTCACCTCAATAATCAAGCCTCGTGCAATAACAGGATGTTTCAGTGCTAATGTCATACCCGGACTGCATTAGTTTGAGACTGTTGCCAGCAGTCGAGTTCTTTTGCTGCGCTTATAAAAGCAGCATTCGGTGTTCAGATGCTGTTGTAGGACTATTGGCCTTAACCATAGTGGGGATTCTCCGGGGCACAGACTATCGTATTTGAGGTGCCATCGTTGGCGTTATAGCTCTTGACGATCTGTGATCAATTGAATCCCTCCACGCCTCTGGGGCCAAAAGCTAGGCCTCCTCAAGATTTATTGGAGGCTTTGCCAGAAGGCACATAGCTGCAGCAGTGCTTGTTGGCTTCCCAGTTGGGATGTGCGGCCACGTTGACGTTAGTGCAACTGTTAGCTTTCAGCAGAAGTTGAGGCAAAGACTGGGTGGCGTCTTTTATACTTTCTATCGAGTTTCAGTGCATTAACTCTTACCTTATTTCAAATGAGACTTTCGAAAAGTTTGCCTAGCTCCGTAACATGGAGCTTGCAGCAGGGATTAGGTTAGTTCTAACACATGTAAAGCGATTCAGAGATGGTAAGTGAAAGCGCGTGTACTTGAAATTCTGGACCAGCTCAGCCCATAACGGCTCGACTGAACTCAACGATCAATTCTTAGAGTTTGACAAAATGTAACGTGCAAATTAAATTATATGTAGGGAAACATACATACAGGCCGGCAAAGGAACAAAATATGTATATAGTGGACAGAAAGTGATTCTACTCGTATATTCTACTTAAAACTAGGCTGAGTAGTTTCTTACACCTGTAACACAATTCAGAATGATGAAAGCTGAATTTCTATTCTAACATCTATGCAAGTCAAGCCTTCAAGATTTATTTTGATCCTACTCTAACAAGCCAGTGCCTCGATGACACCTTAACTCTAACAATGAATTTATAAACGAAAAGTTCTAATTCTTACGATCAACAGCATACATCGCTCACCCTGGACACTGCACAAAATATTTCGAGATAATTAAGTGCGGAGCCTCCTTAGAGGAGGAGCCCTTTTTTATTTTGATCCGAAATGATATACACTTACACTACCCGGATAAAGTGTCATACAACTTCCACAGCTTAGTTGTGTTTAGTTAAGCCAATAAGCCTCGACTTGACCAGTACTTAGAGCAGTAGCGTTGTTTTTAACACTTTGAGTCGTTTTGCAAGGCAGGCACTGACACCAGCTATGCATGAGACGGCCAAAAAATCCCATTTTACAGCGTACAGTGTGGCCGTATCAAGAGTAATCGGTTGAAGTTTAATTCCTGATACTCCATTATTTCAACGGGTGTAACCAATGTACAGTTTGAAGTTCTGAATAATTCAAACCTATAGGGCTGATTTTGTCGATTTTGTGATAATGGGGTTAGCGTAAAAAGAGTAGTCGGTTCAAGTTCATTATCTGATACTCTAATCAATTTTCGATACCAGCACTCAGTTTTGAGTTTAGGATAATTCGGACATAAGACTGCCTTACTCTGTTTTGTGATGCTGGATTAAGTAATGTCCTGGGATTGACTTCATTAGCATCAGCGGGATGTTAGTGTTGTGCCCGCTTGCCCAGCTAAGTTGGTGTGAATTCTTGTGAATCCCGGCAAGCTGCGTCAATGTGCCGTACCTGACATTTACGTCCCAGTGTGGGTTCACTGTCCGAAGCACACACGGGGATGGTCTGAGGGTCGTAGTAATCATTCAACTCTTCCGTCTCTGTCGTAACAGCTTCGACAATAATTGACAAGGGCCGCGCAGTCAACTGGGGCGTACCGCGCAGTACTACCGTCGTTCACGACACCTTTGCGTTCACATAAGCTTTCCTGCACGCGCCACCACTAAAATAAACACTACTTTAGCCTAACCTAACCTGCTCCTACCTAATCTAACATAACCTCCTTACGTAACTTTCTAACCTAACTTAACCTTACCTAACCTAACCTAACTTAATCCAACCTAACCTTTCTAACCCTACCTAACGTTACCTAACCTTACCTAACCTAACCTTTTCTAACGTAACCTAACTTAATCAGCGATACAGCGAGCAGCGCGGTGCGCCAGCTTGAACGCCACTCACACGCACAAGATCTGCGTACACAAACACGCACACAAGGTGTCGTGAACGACGGTAGCGCTACCGGGCAATGCTCATGCTATATCTGCAGAACCAACGAATGCATGTAGGCCTATTTGCGGTCCCTCAGACAAAAACGTTTCGCATACTTTTTGCTTGTCCAAAGCCTCAGACGAGAGCTTCGGCTTTGCCATTCATAATTGTCTTGCAAGTGTAATTAGGAACTCGATTACCTCGACAGTCGCTGAAAAGTCAATTTTACAGCACCTAATAGAATTTTAACCCGTTTGAAGAGTAGTAGAAGAAAGTTAAATGCTTACAGCTCTAATCTTGCGGGTGAAACCAACGTGCGCTGTTTTATTCCGATGGCAAATGTAAAACGCAAGCTGCAGTGCCTCATCAAAAAAATTATTAACATAGCTTACAACCGCTGCTAGCCTTTTCCAAAAGAAACTAAAAGATATGCCATCGAGTTCAATCGAAAAGATTAATTAATTCAAGTTTTTCACCGGAAGTGTTACATGCTGACCATTAAAATAGATGTAATAGCACCGTCTGCTGTGTTATTGTCGGAGTGATTTCACCACGCAATTGTGGATTGGTTGAGCGATATTTAACTCGACGCTCTATAGCGCCGGGTTGCATCCCGCAACATAAGGCGCTGAGCATTCGCGAATGATGTGCGCTGTTCTAAGAAGAGAGCTTTTTTTTGTTTTAACTAGTCAATACAGCACTCAATTCTTATGCTGAATAGTACCATTAATCTATGCTTTTACATACTTGATATGTCACAGTTTGTTAGCTCACCAGTTAAGCATTGTAAGAACTGAGGAAAGCAATACTATCGAAGCCTATTAGTTTTTACGAACCATATCGATCGTAACTGCATGTTAATACATGACAAGAGCTGAAGGTATACGTACAAATACTAGAAATTTGGAAGTAATGTGAAAAGCATTCAAGGCAGAACGCACAGCAGGAACAGGTAAAGTAATACGAAATGTATTCAAAAAATATTAGATACATTGTATTTAAATACTCGAAAATGTAGTTAAATACAATATTTAATTAGAAGTTTTGGAAAGTATTTGTAGGGTATTTGTAGGGCATTTAAATACAATTGTATTTAAATACTGCCCATCATTGGTCGTCGTCATAATACGAGGGTGACGTAGGGAGTAGCAGTAACGGGAGAACCAGACAACAGCTGCCTCAAACATCGAGACGTCACTCCGGACTCATGCTAGAAGTAATACAGAGATGTTTACAAAGCTTTGCTGACGTGAAGCAGCGCCTACTGGCGTACAGTACAGAGAATAAGAGATTTTACAGCTATAAATCAGCAGATGTAATGACCTCAAAATCGTTATTCATATTTTTTGATATATTAGTGCAGACCAGGAAGCAAAGAATGCAACGGGAGTACTCAATAGGACTAAAATGATACTTAGCCCTGACCGCATGTACCAAATTTACATCACATTGACAAGTCGAAGTGTTTAAGTGTGTGACCTCAGGCCTTCGTATATTGTTTTTTTAGCTAATCACCGTATTTTTTCGATTCATTTCATTCAGTCTCCCGCTCATGACTGGCCAGCTACTTGAGCTGCAAAATATCGTATAATGTTGTCGCCAAGTACAAAAAGTTCTAGCAATAGGCTAACTGTTACTGTGGTTTCTCTCGCGTACAGAATTGGCTATAATGGTGCTTGTATTTGTTTGTAAGGAATAAATATGTTCTCTGAAGAGCACTGAGAACTGAATATGAAGTGTAAATAAGGCTTCAATGAAGAAAAAGAAGTTAAATCAGGTCGCCGAAAGGGAACAAATTCGTCGCTAGTTCCATGAAAGTTTCCACCAGCATGCACTGCAATTTTCTGTCGATAAATACAAAATAAGTAGATATTATCTTAATTTATTTATACGCTAGAGATGAATTTCGCCATTTAAAACGATTTTGCTGGCTAAATTAGTTAAAATACTCCGAGGCTGCTCAGCCATAGATTCGTCGATGATGACGTCACTTCTTGGTGCTAATTTCTCGTGAGTCCTCCCGTTACGCTCTTTGCTTCCTTGTGCAGACTGTAGGGCATGGAGCGACCATTTGAGCTTAATGTTGGTTTCAGGCTGGACGCCGCCCTTCCGGTCTACTTCCAGTGTGACTTCATTGCGGCCCTTCCGGTTTACTTTCGGTATGACTTCGTTGCGGCCCTTACTGTCGTATTGTTGCGACCCAGCGGTCGTTTCGGTTGCATTGATTAACCACCTGTCTTTTTGATTGCATACTGTTATACATCTGCTAGCTCATCTTGAAGCGTAGGCCATAGTGACAATAACGTTGTGATGCCATTACCCAGTACTTGCAGGCTGAGTACATATACCTGAGACACCCAGTTGCTATTCTCACTTAATGATTCATGTATATTGTTACAGATTAACTTTTGTATTGTGTAAAAATGAAATTCAAAGTAAAAATGATTTTTTGCTTGCAGTGGATCGCCTATTTCATGTATAAGTGAATTTCATTTGAGCTGAACCTAATTTTTATTCGTGTGAAATTGCAAGTGGAACAATAGTATTATTCTCTGAAATATATTTTCTCCGTCGGGCCAGACCTTAGCTTAAGAAACCTAACGGAACGAAGCCCAACACAACCAATAGCTCGGCTATTGCCCACCCTGAGAATGACAGGAAATTTTTCAACAGACAATTTCCTGGTCACAGGATATACCCGGGCAAGCAACTCGGCGCGAGCCCTATAGAGCCACTTCAAGTTATCCGACTGAGTAGTCATGACATTGACTTAATTCAGTATCGATGATGTGGCTTTAAATTGCTCACACTTAGGAGCGATACTTAAAAGTTCACCATTGGCATTTGTTTTGGAGCAAAGTTGCAGTAGCGGCGGATATTTTCAACAACTATTTATCCAGCTAAATTTTGCACAAACTGAAGTCGTACCGCGGCAGCATAAACGAATTAGCTGAGTTAGCTCTAGGCTGCTAGCGCCAACGAAAGTCGTTAAGTGGGCATCGGGCTTGAAATGCAGCGGCCGCCAGTGTTCAAAATTCCTTTCTTATAGTTAGTTTGTGTTTATCATTTACTTGGACGTGTATTTCTTACAATGCTGAAGGAGGACAACACGAACACCTACGAAGTAAAACAGTGCAAGATATCCTCATATACTAAAACGCTTCGTGTATTTATTTATTTCATGTCCGTTCTTAAGGAAATACGCAAAAAATGGGCCAGGTTGCAGATTTTGTAATTAAGTCACGTTTTCATAGAGATCGATGACCAGGTTGCAAAAAAAGGGACAGTTGGATCCTTTTCCCTCTAACTGAACGTACTTCTTGCTTGAAACACTTCGTGAAACCGGAGCAATATATATGCAGCTTCTAGAGTCCGATTCCATAACTTTTTTCTCTCAGGTCACAACGTATAAATTCGGCAGATGATCAACGGAGCACTCACAACACGTAGGCGTCGGGCAGTAGACAATTATTTCTTCTAGCTTACTGTCTATCTCTGAGATAGCAGATTTCGCTTCCGAGGCCAAAATTTCAGCACTGCAATGAAGCAGAAATTTAATTATGGAAGACAGTATCATGGATACGGTGCACTCACATTGCATACAAGCTGAGTAGAGTTGAATTGAAGTTTATTGCAGTGTTGTACTTGAAATTTTATGTTGGAAGATGCACTTTTAATTAAGAAAGAGAATAGGGAACTTAAAAGAAGAACGAGACTCCTACAGTGTCAAAAACGAAAACGTGGAAGCGTGGACACAGATGAAGCGCCTATGCGACACAGTGACAAGAAAGACTTAAACAAGAAAGATTACAGAATGGAATAAGAGCTGCTAATTAACGTGAGAGGAAAAATGTGGAAACGGCAAGTCAGAGAAAAGAGTAAACATATCGATTATTGCGTGAATTTTTTACGCACGGGACCACTAGTATGATTAACAGATTATGAATGGAGTATCATATAGAGATATCTTGTTACACACCTACAGTATACTGTATACACTAGGTATTTATTGCTTACAGTAAATGGAGGTATTTCAAGCATGAAGGAGGATGGCCTGGCCAGTGAAGCTGTAAATGAAAAAACATGTAGATATGTGTACACTAAATTTAAAACTGCTTTCCCTTGAAGCAATTAATAGTTTATTTCTTAGTGGTGTGCAGAAGGTGAAGGTTCATGAATTGTAGCTCCAGAAACTATTAGAGAGGTCATTCAATTGAAGTATTTGAGAAAATGATATCTTGAAATTAGGTGACCTTTGCTGATATTGAATTTTTTTCAGTTGCTTATTCAAATTATCTACTTTTCGTGATACATTTCAGTCTCTTTCAGTGACTGTGGCGAAAGTAAAGGGGCTGACCCCGGACCTCATCACTATCATTGGTTGGGTTCGTTTGATTTGGTGGTGAAACTGATCTTTCGTGGCTTAACTTGCCCAGACCCCAGACAGTCGACCTGGCATCGACCCGTTGATTCGAGTTTCAGGTGCTGAACTTAACCGACTACCTACCTATGGGACTTCAGGTGCTGACCCTTAACCGACTACCTGTGAGACTGCAGGTGCTGACCTTAACCGACTACCTGTGAGACT
>LQNS02278150.1:6077063-6094508 GCA_001587735.2 Parhyale hawaiensis
AACGATGCCCTGGAAATCTCTGCGTATCTGCCAATGCTTCTACAAAACACACAGTACGCTGAAACTAAACTTGAATTACTAACTTCGAACTTACAACGCTACTGGCTTTGCATCCAAAACTTGCGTCTTTAGCGAGAATAATCTGAGCACAGTGCACCACCATTCACCACCACCATTGCATTCGTACTGACCCACCTCCGCCGTTGGGCTGCTTGGACACCGAGCCTGTGTCGTGTATCAACCTGTGCAACCGATCACCGCTGCGCCGATAAGTTGCAGCGGGTACAGCGATTTCTCGACACCTTCTTCCCATGCGTTGAAAACCGCAGTAAAACTACCAAATTGGCCAATTGTTTATTTTGCGGCAATTCTACAGTTCATTTCGGCAATTTACAACTCATTTTGACAAGCGTGACTCCTTTCGGCGGTCTTACGACAATGTTACAGCGATTATTTTTGCCTGGGTAGAGGAGTGCCTACACTTGCTCCTGTCCGGGAGTTGATTGTCAAGTTGGGCCATGATGACCATATGTCGATACGGGATATAGCCGAACATGTAAAGCGGCCTAAAACTGTTGTTAGTGACATACAAGCTAATTACACAAACAAATGTAATTCTACCGCTGCGGGAATTTCTTCAGGAAGACCTCGAATTATCTCGAAAACCGATGACAATGCTCAGGTCAGATTATCAAAATAGGATCGTTTTCAAACCGCTGCATCAATTTATCGAGAAGTTAGCTAATCTCACGGAATGCAAGTATCTAGGAAGACTGTTTCCCGTCGTCTGAAGGAAGCAGACTTGCACCATCGTTCCCCAGCAGTCAAGCCTTTGTTAAGCAAGAAGAATGAGAATGCTCGCCTGAGCTTTGCATCGAAGTATGTCTTATGGACTGATGACGACTGGGCTAAGATGTATTTCAGCGACTAGTCAAAGTTTAATTTGCTTGGTTCGGATGGCTAGAGATTCGTTCATCGATCAGCTGGTGAAAGACTGTCCAAAAATTGTGTACAAGCGTGAAGTTTGGCGGACGCAGCGTTATGGTGTTTGGCATGTTCTCGGCAAGCGGTACGGGACCTCTTGTCCGATTGCAGGGAAAGATAAACGCAAAAGTGTATAAGGAACTGTTGCAGATGCATGTCGTACCTGTTCTTAACAGTTCTTCGAGCCAGAATCCCATCTTCATGCAGGATAACGCCCCTGCAACACGGCGAAAATTGTTAAGTCCCTTTTACAGGAAGTAGGAGTGGACGTTATAGACTGGCCAGCTTTAAGCCGGACATGAAACTCATTGAGAATGCACGGAATAAATTGGGAGAACGCACAATGAAGAGCAATCCAAAGAATATTAACGATTTGTTGACCACTTTACAAGCAGATGGGAAAAATAACACCCGAAGAATGCAGCCGTTTGATACAGTCATGTGGCAGTAGAAGCCAAGCCGTTATTGACAGTAAAGGGTACCACACAAAGTACTAAAGTTGTAAAACTATTTTCAATGTTTATTTTGTTTGATGCATTTAATTCAACGTTTTAAGGTTTGTCCGAACCTTTTTTCCACGCCAATTTTTCATAATAATTGTTTGTTTGTATTTTTAGTTTAATTTCTCCTTCACAAGTGACATTTTGACACAATGCGGATATGACATGTTACTTGATGTGTGCCAAATTTGAAAGGTATTTTACCAATTTTGGCAGGTATTAATGATTTCTTGATATATCGTTAGGTGTCCGAACCATTATGGCCGCTACTGTATGTTAGATTTGCGATATTCTGTTCATTATAAGTATTTCACATCATTTTAAGTAACTGATTAAGTTAACTAAAAGCGATGTTTAATCTTCTATAATTGCGTAACCTATTACTTCAATTTTTCAAACAAATTTCAGTCAAGTAATGGCGACGTCGTGTTGAAAAAGAAAAAGCAAAATAAAATATTCTTTTTCTATATGTTGACTTCCTGTTTTGAATGGTAGAGTCATTGAAAACTTAGTAAGAATAGTCTTGCCTTGTAGCTGTAAGGTACGTCCTTTTGAACTTACTATGCCTTTGTGAGCTGTGGTATTCCAGTAGGATTAAATAAAAATCACTAATGTAGCAGGTAGACAAATGTATTAAATAATTTACAAGCATCCAGTGACTAGCGCCGTAAACTTAAAGTAAACAAGCCCTAGACAATATGGGCATAACCTTTGATAAGATGGCCATGTCCCTAGCAAAAGAGAAAGTATTCTCTTTTTTGCAAGAAGGGAAGAAATGTGTGCCTGCGCAATTCCCTGCAAGCTTTGTGTGCACCAAGCCGCCGGAAATGCAGTGGCACTCTTTGTGGCACTTACCTATAAAGGGGACCGGTAACCAGGCCGCCGAGCTCAGTATCCGTCAGCCAACTACAGTGAGCAGAGCAATTAACCTCACGATTGGCGGAACCAAATGAGTGTCTCATTGTACTAAGATTCACAAGTACATAGCCTGCTACTACACCTCAGTCTCATTCATCTCTTAGTACAGGGACAGCATACGTCCGGTGGCACTAGAACCCCAACCGCGTATAACTACATAAACGCTACACGTGGAGGTGTACCATATTGGTTGCAGACAATTACCGGAAGTCCAGGAAGACCCGCAAACACAGCTCCCATTTCATGACGTATAAGAGAATAATGTAGCAACAGTAATTTCAATTAAGCCCGCTGCGATGTTCAGCTCAACACTCTGGCGCCGGCAGTGTAGGGCGCTTGATTCCGAGTCTCGTGAAACGCTTACTACACGCGACAAGGCTCATCTCGCGAGAAGACCTCCCAAGGACCCACCTCTACCGGCGTGAAGTCGAGAGCCTCCCGTCAGAACTCTAAGAACGACGTGGCCCCCAGAGCTCCGATGACCACTGGAACGACGTCGACCTTCATCTGCCACAGTGTCTGTTGTTCGATTATTATTATATTGGGGGTTTTCCCGCCGTATTAGATACGAAGACTATATAACAACGATCCAATTTTGTATGATATAGTTTAGAAGTTTAGTCGAACTCAAATGAGTTCTATAAGAACAATCTTGGCCAGGTGCACCATGTCTGGCAGGAAATAGGGCGCGAGCATCTGCAACTGCACACAGCTCGGTCAAGCGACATCGCTCAGCCGTGGGGCGCAGAGAAAGAGACGAAAAACGAAAAGAGAAGAAGACAGAAGAAAGCGAACACTCGTGCGGGGGAGGTCCCTTCTGTGGCCCCCCACGCGGGAGCAGATAGGAGTCCCATGGGATGGGTCGCTCACCACCATTCGGCGGCATACCTCGAGGAACAGAAGGGAAAATATAGAGAACCTACCTAACACTACAAAACTAACCTTCTCAGCAAGAACTGCGGTCAGATGCTACATCCCCTGCGGAGAAGGCACTCGGGACCCTTGGGTGCGTGATGCCCAAACATATTGAGGCAAGGAAAGGGCCGTGATCAAAACAAACCCAAGTGGAACGTCACAGTCATTGTCAGCCAATGGCACGTTAGTTGGGTCCCAGCTTGGTCGACTGATCTGATAGCGAGCGACGTGAGTCATGTTGCACGTGGTTGTGTCTCGGTCACGTGACGAGAAGACTTTGCTCATTTGTACCCTCTGGACAAAATCTGCCCCTGCCATGGTGGAGCTCCACGCCAGCGGCCTCTGGTTCTTCATTTGCTCTGAAGTGTAAGGTAGTTATATTCAAAGATGCAGCCTCCCTATGTTGGCTCAGAAATGCGAGGTAGTTTTAATCAGGCTGCAGCCTCCCTATGTAGGCTCTGAAATGTGAGGTAGTTATATTTAAAGCTGCAGCCTCCCTATGTTGGCTCAGAAATGTGAGGTAGTTTTAATCAGGCTGCAGCCTCCCTATGTAGGCTCTGAAGTGTGAGGTAGTTATATTCAAAGCTGCAGCCTCCCTATGTTGGCTCAGAAATGTGAGGTAGTTTTAATCAGGCTGCAGCCTCCCTATGTAGGCTCTGAAATGTGACGTTGTTATATTCAAAGCTGCAGCCTCCCTATGTTGGCTCAGAAATGTGAGGTAGTTTTAATCAGGCTGCAGCCTCCGTATGTAGGCTCTGAAGTGTGAGGTAGTTTTAATCAGGCTGCAGCCTCCCTATGTAGGCTCTGAAATGTGAGGTAGTTATATTCAAAGCTGCAGCCTCCCTATGTTGGCTCAGAAATGTGAGTTAGTNCTATTCAAAGCTGCAGCCTCCCTATGTAGGCTCTGAAGTGTGAGGTAGTTTTAATCAGGCTGCAGCCTCCCTATGTAGGCTCTGAAATGTGAGGTAGTTATATTCAAAGCTGCAGCCTCCCTATGTTGGCTCAGAAATGTGAGGTAGTTTTAATCAGGCTGCAGCCTCCCTATGTAGGCTCTGAAGTGTGAAGTAGTTATATTCAAAGATGCAGCCTCCCTATGTTGGCTCAGAAATGTGAGTTAGTTTTAATCAGGCTGCAGCCTCCCAATGTAGGCTCTGAAGTGAAGTAGTTATATTCAAAGCTGCAGCCTCCCTACATATGTAGGCTCTGAAGTGTGAGGTATGTAGTTCTATTCAAAGCTGCAGCCTCCCTATGTAGGCTCTGAAGTGTGAGGTAGTTATATTCAGAGCTGCAGCCTCCCTATGTAGGCTCTGAAGTGTGAGGTAGTTCTATTCAAAGCTGCAGCCTCCCTACATATGTAGGCTCTGAAGTGTGAGGTATGTAGTTCTATTCAAAGCTGCAGCCTCCCTATGTAGGCTCTGAAGTGTTAGGTGGTTATATTCAGAGCTGCAGCTTCCCTATGTTGGTTGGCTCTGAAGTTTAAGGCAGGTGAAAAGATACAAAGTTTACACTAAAAATATCAGTCATTAAAATATAATTTTAAGCTACGTCAATGCAAAAATTTCAAGACCTAAACGCAAGTATCATCGCAATATGGGGCTAAGCTGCACAAATACAATGCCTTCCTCAGAAGCGCATTGATCTTCAGACAACAGCGAGAGCGGCGCCAACTCAGAGTTTGGAGTCGGAGACACAAGCCCTGCAGCCGACGCCCCCCATCTCCCCCCCCATCCGCCCGTGTATTTGCTAAAGAGGAACAACAAAAATCGGCGCATTGCGTTCTGAACAGAATCAATATCAACGTTTTTCATCAAGTGATGCAATGAAAATTTGCTTAATAATCGAATCTGGGTATTGTGCTTTGTGTAGGAAGGGCGCAACACCTTGCGGTTTCATTACTCCACTACTGACTTTGGAAAGAAATTGACAGTCGGCAGGTAGGTAACAATTACGAACAAGGTTGGCATAAGATTAGAGACATATTAGAAGTAGTACAATATTCCCCAAGCACATTTACCATCAGTATTGCATCCTCAGCTGTGCGCTTCTCGTAATCAAATGAAGAACTTCAGATGTGCCTGGAGACGAATATCTCGGGTCAAAGCTGAATCATTCCTAACCCTTCAACAAAGAAAACCTTTAACTAGCAATAGTGGACGAGAAGCTTCTTCTTTCATCGAAGAATTTATTTAGCTGTCAGTAGCCTGCTACTGCAGGCATAAAGAAGCTGGCCACGGTAACACAAAACGTCAATGAAGCGCCCCAGCTCCATTGGTTGCCAACAATTCGCTTCAGACTTACGGATGAACGCGAAGAATACAAAGTCTAAAATATTAATACACTACGATATACCATGGGCCGTTTCTTCCAGTAAGGACCTATTCCGAGAAGAAGATCTAAGGAAGAACCACGGAGTTATATCCGAATCGTTTTTTGCAACGCAGTAGAAAGAAAACGCAAGGGTTCGAGGCAATACTAATGTGCTCAACAGAGGCAGTTGTCATTAAGTTATTGGTTAAGATGTTATTAAATAGATTTTAGTACAAAATTATCGAAATAGTTCATTCCTGCAAGTATGTTCAAGTTTATAATCTTTACTGAAAATCGAACCGCAATGCAAATGATTTCGTATTTGAAGTAAAACAAAATGTTAGCTGAATTGAAATGAATGCTACGGTATGCGGAAACTATGTCTTCCAGAAAGTAAACAATTGCGTTGCATGAATGCGTGCGGTAAACTGAATTGTACAACAGTAATGTCGGAATTCTAGAACTAAGGACTCGCCTACATTGGGACCTGCACAAAGTGAGAGAGTACATACTGAGGATTTGGTCTTGATTAAGTCTAGGTGAAAGACACGTTAAAATGACCTCTAAATATTTACACAAAACAGAACTAAAGACAAAATTGTTTATTGAAGGCGAGTTACAGTAGACCCATCTCTACACCAAACTACAGTTACGGTACGTTCCCACAAAGCAACATTTGCGTACGACGCGCACTTTTCCCCACGCCTCTGTGTCTAGGCGGGAATTTACCCTCTCAATGACCTCCCCTTGCAAGACTTAGGATGACAAATCCATCAATAGTCCATCAGTGCCAAGGTGCTTGTGACTCGCACAGATTTAATACAAACATGGAGGCCGAATTTTATCAGCTAATGTACAAATAAAAAGTGAAATATGAGAGCTAATCTGCAGTTGCCACAGTTTGTTTAGGTTTAAATTATAAATACAAGAATAAAATATTTGGAGATAAAGGCAGTGTACTGAAGGAATGTTGTATCATGTAAACATGGCTTAATTAGAGCCTATCCAAAAAGTCTCGGTAACATAAGCGTCTGGGAAAGGAGGTATTAGGCGGAGGTATTTGAACCTCAACCGAAGTTTGGGTGTCCGAGAGAGATGCTGTTCTTGCAAAGCCACAAATGCATGTCTTGTCACAGAAGGGTTATCCACAGTAATGTCGAGTTGCCTCAGCTTCTTGCAACAGTCCACCAAGCGATCAATGTAGGGGACGCATAGTCCGGACCGATCGAAGAGTTGCAGGTGAACAATATTAGGGAAGACGACGGGCATCATTTCGGGAACAATCACAAGGTGACTATGTACCCCAAGGATGAGTTTCACCACCCCATGGAAGACAACGGTATTGGATGAGAAGAAAGGATGCCGCGGTCTTCGCTGTTCACACAAAGCCTGTTGGTCGTGCTGAGACTGGGGAAGTTCCGCTGGAAACCAAGTGCATGGTACGGTGTAAGGAATTTGGATATCCAACTGTGGTAAATTGCTGACGTGAATGAGAGATGACCAAACTGTTTGAAACATTTGATACGGCACGCAAATGCTGAGCTGTACAATTTTGTTCTGCAATATCCTAAAACGATTGCATGAAAGTGGTTCAAGTTCGGTTATATCGATAGTAAGTTGTTCTAAGTCTTCTGAGAGTGCTGATGAAGTTAGGAGCTCCGTCCGTATCAATGAACTCGAATATAAAGACCTAAGTCGACTCCAGTATGCGCCTAGTACCGTAGAGTTTCCGGCACGTTGCTCAAAATTAGCACTAAGATCTGCGATATTAGCACATAGGTCTTTCACTCTATTAAGAAACTGCGGAGTAACTGACGATATTGAAATGCCAGTGATGAAAGGACAAAATGGAAGGATCCGCTCCACGTAGTCCACAGGAATGTGGTCGCACTTCAGAAATCGAACTTCAGGATGCTTTTCTAAGAACTGGCAGAAGCTCGCCATGTGCCGATACTCGTTGAAGCCAAACTCCACGGTCTTCCACAGCGAGGGATGCTGCGCAAGCTCCCTCCACTGACGATTCACGAGCTGAGCTCGACACAAACTGCTTTGATCAAGAAAGGAAAATATTTCCAGTTGAAGATCATTAGATAAATCGCAAAAAAATAGCCTGGTGTTTCCATGAGGCAGAGCAAGCTGCGTAGGTAAGTGCCCGGATGATTGGTTCTCTGGCGAAATATGAAACGTATCGATGTTTTTTTCTACAGGGGGATATCTAATTGAAAATCCTCTAGAAAATCTAGAACTGCAGAGTAGGTATAACACTACGACTGGGCCTCTTTTCTGAAAGCTGAGGCTGTTCAGACACAGAAAGCAGTTCCTAGTGACTTGGGGGCAGCACTCGACGGTGAGACTCCACAGCCTCTTGCAGCCGTTGAGGATATGGACCAGATCGGTGTTGGTGATGGTTGGCATTTCGATTAACTTCAGAGTTTGAATGTTAGGAAATGCCTGAACCACATCAGCAGCAAAAGAATCGCTCATCACACAGCGATGAAGGACAAGCGTGACCAGGCCTGGACAATGCATATCATGAATAGAAACGGCATTTTCAGAGTTATACTGCTGCAAAACTCTGTACGGCAGAGGGTCGTGAATATTGCATAATGATCGCATGTCATGAGCCCAGTCACACCTACTAAGGGTGAGGCTTGTCAGCAGGCGGAACTGCCTAATGTGGTTCATTAGGATGCTTACATGAGGTATCTGCAATGAAAGTTCGGAGAGGCGATCCTGCAACCCTTCCAACATGTGACGCACAACCCCCAGGGGGGTGCGGCGACAGCCTAGATGTAAGCCACGCAGACTTGGTAAAATATTGGGAATGGCAGCACATAAATCAGCAATTTCATCACAGCGAAACAGCTGTAAACTTTCAAGGCCTTTTAGTTTCCGTACAAATTCTAAAATGATCGATCCGCTACCTAAACGAACAGTATTGTTGTATGTGAAATGAGTCACGTTGGAACAGGCTCCAGCAATTGTCTGCAATTCAGAAAAAAAAAAACAGGGATGTTACACTCCCGAAAATCCAACCTCTTAAGCGACGAGAAGCTATGCAGAATGTGAGGCAACAGTACACCATCACAATCATTGTAGCTGATGGAGGTAATTATTTTGGCCCTGGGGATAATGCTGGTTATGGACGACAGATTGTGTTTGGTTACATTTTCCAAGTCCAAGTGACTCCACAGCCTAGGACACATGCCTATTGCACGGAACCTTCTGCACACCTGGACCACCCTGCAGAGCTCCCTGGTGGATAGGTAGCCGAATATTTCCAGGAGCAATTCATTAAACAGTTCCTCAAGTGGGAACGCTTGGGCGCTTGAGGACTCCATGCCAGGCTTCTCAACTTCTGTGACAGAGTCGGGAATGTACTGGAAAGGGCGTCTCCTCTTCTGCAGATGGGCGTGGGGAACAGCTGTCCTCTGTACCAGCCACTGCTGCTCTCATCACACTACCTGCAATGGTATGAGAGAACTTAATCTTGAGATTATGTACGATTGTTTGTGGCTTCGATGTCTTGCAAGAGTAGCTTGGTGGTAGGTATGGGAACCAAAACGCAAATGAAGTTCTTGAAATGAAATCTAATAACGACGCTTGAACGGCACAGGCTTACGAACCGACGCCAACTTTAAATACTGCTGAACTATGTATAGACAAATGAAAGAGAGCCCCGAGAGCGCATATCTCCGCCAAGCAAGGCAACGGTAACGAAAAATTAAAGTTTATTTTGAAACCATGATTTTCTTCTGATCAACACCAAAATCTACTCATTTATATTTTTAGCATTACAAAGAATTTCTACAAATTTCATAAAGATCTTTTCATAACTCTTTGAGTTATTGTGTTGACACGCATAAAAACGAACAGAGCGACAAACAAACGAATAAAAAGATCACAAAAATTTTGTCATTTACTCTTCGTAATATTCCTAACAACTCATGTAAATTTTATGAAAATCTTTCCATAACTTATTGAGTAATGGTAGTAAGCATAGGAAAACAAACAGGTGAACGGATTTTCACCGAAAAGTAAACTTCTATTAGGTTAGATAGGCGGCAGTAGACAAACCAATAGGCTCATTCTCACAGAGACACCGGAACTTACGCCAAGGCCCTCTATGAGCTACTGCCATTATGTTAGTAGGATATAGGGGACTGGAGAAAAGTGAAAAAAGGGGGAAGAATCCGTATACTGTATACCTTTTTGAACTATATGTATATATTGCTAAGAAACATAAGTCGCACACAAACGTACCAATCAATCATCACAAAAATTCAATCATCTATGTCTTATAACATTAGTAACAATTCCTGTACATTTCTTGAATTATTGTGTTAACAAGAACAAAAATAAACACTGCAACATGCAAACGAACGAAAGAACAAACAAATCATGACAAAACATCCGCCATTTACTCATCCTAACAAGCCTAACTACTCATGTAAATTTCATGAAGATCCGTCCATTACTTTTTGAGTTAGGGCACTGAGAAAAAAAAGGCCGACAAATAAACGGATGAACGAATTTTTACTAAAAGTTAGTTGTCTGTTAATGTTAACATGCCAAGCGATCCTTGAAAATCTCGTAAAGATTAGTTCATAACTGCTTGAGTTGTCTTTATGACAGACAAATAGACAAACGACATAAACATAACCTCATTGGCGGATGCAACAAACGAATGGATCTTCACCCGCAGTAAATTATCTGTTCCTCATAACATAAGTAACAATCCACGTAAATTGCACAGATGTCCATCCATGATTTTTTTAGTCATCTTAGTGGCAATCTGTCAGATAAATAGGCAGAAAAACAGACTAACAGACAAATAGACAAACTCGACGAAAATAAAACCTCTTCAGCGGAGGTAATAAGTGGAGCAAGGCACAAGGCACAAAAAATAAAGGAAAATCAGAAAATCAAATGCAATGGGGTTGAATACATTGAAAATGTAAATGAACCAAATAAGAACTGAAATGTATTACTGGTGGTGGTTTGATTCTCGGAATAATGTGGCATAGAGACGAGCAATACGAAGGAGACTTTATTGAAGACTGAAGATTACAAATAGCGTAACAAAGAAGTAAAATGTGGTCTGCTCTTCAAATCAGCTTGCAGTAAAACGGAACTCTAAAATCACAAAGTGTGACAACATATATTACGAGAACAAAACTGTTATAGCGCAAAATATGTTCACTAATACGCCTGAAAGTACAACGCACATAGTGTGATAAATGACTTGAAAAAGAAATAGGGCAAAACGGAGGATTTTGAAGAGCAAAGTCAGCACGATGGTAACTTTGAAGAAATAAAGTGGGCATGAAGTAAACTGATGGATGGTAAACCTATGGCACCTCAAACAGCCTGAGCTGCTACTCCGTAGAGCATTTCTTCAACTATCATAGCTCTAAAGTGTATGAGCAATGCCCGGAGATTCATAAAAATATTTTAGGAATTATTTCAGAGTTCATCGATAACAACAACATCGTGTAATTTAAACTAAAGTAGATTCACACACGGTATGTTATCTACTATAGGTACAAACACAATTACAATACGGTAGCAGGCGCTGGAGAGATACTGAATTAGAGCTCAACATCACATACCTGCGTAGTGAGGGATAAACTGAAGCAGAGGAAGGACGTGGTGATGTTACAGGACAGGTTCAGGAATGGAGTCAACAAATAGTGTGGAGCGACAGAGGGTTTCGTGCCGCCACCCGGGCCCGTAATCAAATTTTCGTACTCCAAGTGTCCTGTAGAAAAGCACAAGGTACGAGCGTTAGCCGATTAAACTGCATTAATACAACACGAGGCTCAAGCATGCGCCGATTGAAGTGCATGAATACAACACGAGGCTCGAGCATCGATACTGGTTTAGTTAAACGAAAAGATATTTAGGTATTACTGTGTTTTTACTTTTAGCTGGGTCCAAAAAAGTTTATATTTCTATGCATTTTTTCATCTAGAATCAGAAGCTGAAGTCCGTATTTGTCGGTCGGTTTAATTTTTGAGTTAAAGGGCAAAACCTCAAAAAATAAGGTAAAAATGCCTATAATAGCTTACGACAATGGGGGACCCGTTGGACACCGGCGTATCCGGAATTTTCGCAGCAGGAAAATTCGCCGCACTGAATTTTCGCCGCACGGAATTTTCGCCGCAATTCTTTACAAACTGCATTCCTTTACATTCTATATAAGGTCACGTTGCCATATCAGGCTTCATCGGAACTTTTACTGAATTTACTTTTACAATTTTCACTTCTGCAGTTTATTGTAGACAATATTGGCATCCATTTTTTTCGAAAATTGAGTTTACTGTGTAATTGTTGGTAAATATATTTTGTCCAACACCTAGTTGAGTGTTGTTTCGTATAAATTAGAATTAGAAGTGTGTTAGATTTGGCACTCCATGCACCACCTTATTGTTTTTGTGTTTCCACAACTCTGAATTCGAGTTAACTTGCTGCTTGATGAATATTCTTAACAGTATTGATCAAATTTATAGGAAGACTTTACCCACACAACGGTTTATACAGTGAAAAGGAGTAGAGGTGGTGCAAAACTTGTGGATGATGGCAATCATATACTTTATATATATAAATTATATAGAAAATATGGGGAAAACCTATTGGAAGTGTGAACTAAAGCAGTGTAAAGCAAGAGTGCATACCACTCATGAAGAGGATAATTTGCCAGTATGCGCAGCATTCGGTGATCATTGTCATTCTTCAAATTCCATAAAGCCAACAATTTTTGAAGTAAAATCAGAACTGAAGAACTCAGCATGAGCTTCTCAAGGCAGTGCACGCACGCCGCTGATTGCTGAAGCAGCATAAAATCTTGACAATAATGCCTAATCTTGTACGCCGTCTATATCAAGCATGTCCCACAATATTAGGAACTTCAGACAGTTAAATAGCCAAGCACCTCCAATTCCAGCTGGACGCAGTGGTTACATAATTGCAGAGGAATATCAGGTCATTGTAAACTGAGTTATTTCTGCCATATGCCAGTGTGTAGATGATCAAGATAGAATTTTAACTAATGTTTGCAACACAATCAGGATTAGAAGATCTCAAACATATTGAAAATTGGCCTTGCAATGGAACTTTTGCATACTTACCGGGAATATATCATCAGTTATTCACTGTGCAATTTCTTTGTTTCCGGTAAATCCACATACACCACATTACCACACTATCTTTGGGACTCGACACTCCCAGGCTCAAAAGTTTATTCATTTACTCTTTAATTTGAGTTTGTTCTGTTAAAGACTAATTGCAGTTTGTACCAAGATGATATAGTCAGTCAAACCCGTAAATGGACTGTTTCAGTTGTGCACGGCAAAAATTCCATGCGGCGAAAATTCCGTGCGGCCAACTTTCCTACGGCAAATTTTCTTGCGGTCAACTTTCCTGCGGCGAATTTTCTTGCGGCGAAAATTCCTAGAACCGGACACCGGGGGTCTTGGGTGGATGGGGTGGGGGGGAATCAGGAGTGACATAAAAGGTTCGGTTCGTTTTGGTTCGTTATAGTTCGTTTTGGTTCGGTTAGCTTTGATTAGGTTTCGTTAGAATCCTATTTAAAAGGTTGTCCATTGCAGTGTGCCATCGTTGGGCATTTTCTCCCATAGGAAAACAATGGGGTAGGTTTTTCCCTATAGCTTAAAAACTAGGCATGACCGACAAAAATGGACTTCACATTCTGATTAGACATGGAAAAATACATAAAAACAAGGAAAAATACCATTTTTCGACCTAGCTAAAACTAAAAAACGCCGAAATTTAATTCAGATTTACCGCAAATACGCACTTCAGTACGTTACCTTTGATGATGCAAATAAAACTTTTTACTTTATTTTTCAAGATGAGTGTAACTTTGAAATATCAATATTTACTTAAGGTATGGTTATGTTGAAAGTATAAACAGCACTTGTAAAATAAATATTTAGCTATTGGCTAAGTTTATCATATTATTTGTTTATTTACGAGTTCTATACAGTTACCTCAGATGATGCAACATGTTAACAAAAACGTTATAAAGAGGGAAAAATACAAGGTGAACAGGAATATTTTCACTAAACTAACTAAAAATTCAATAAACACTGAAATGAGCGTTCAGTAGTGGTAAACTTAAGAAGTTAAATTTGAACATGGCAACCTCCACTATCCATTATTTTTATGAGGCGATTATCAACAGACTGTCGAATATGATATTTCAGATGGTGGAATAGAATCTGCAGCTGTTTTCACTGCATTCCACTGGCTTACTTTGCTCGAAAACTGCCGACCACCCCTCATAGACCTTCCTTTTGATAATTACATAGAGGTTCTCATGGGATTTAAATCGGGGCTATTCGTTGGCCAGGTCATAATCCTTTTAGATTTAAATCCTCCATTTGCAAGCCAATAAGCAGTGTACCGTGCTCGGTGTGAGGGAGAGTTATTGCGCTGAAATACCAATTTGGATCTCCGTGCGATAGTCTGCTCATCAAGCCATGGAAACAAGTTGACTTCAAGAAACTGGCAGTACCTTTCTGCATTCAGTTTAACTCCTTCTGCCACTTCAAGTGGACCAATAGGGGTATCACTAACTATCCCGGCCCCAAACATTATACCTCCACCACCTAGTTGACGCTTAAGCCGAGGCTGTTGAGGTCGGCCATGGAGGATCCATCCAGACGCCCATCCATCTGGACCATCAAGAGTAGCTCTGCATTCGTCACTAAATACGACATTGGAGAAATCAGCTGTCATGTTCTCTTCAGTCCATTTGACCTATTTATTCATGAGTTTTTGTTAGAAATGGTCGTTTAATTGCCTTTTTCACTTTCCCTAGCAGCTGCAGAACCTCACGTCTTTTCTTTCTGCTTAGTATTGGGGCTCCAGCGTCTTCAAATATCGCCTTACTTGTATAAATTTGTTTTCTAGCCATAGAAAGCTTCAAATGGCGCAAATCCCGAGCAGTCAATGTCCTCGTAGGAGCTCTATCCGGAGTTTTCCCAGTTGAATTTACATTGAATTGCACAAGCCTAAACTGTTCGGTGATCACGCTGTAATTCCTTAGAAACTTCGAGTGTTGTCTTACCAGAAGCCAATAACGAGGTCACTCTGATCTTTTTTTCACTGGTTAGACCGCTTTTCTTGCCCATGTTGACTAAACGTTGCATAATCTGGGGTAACAGCAAAACCCCATGCGACAAGCAAATGTTGCCAAAATGTAGGAAATGGTTCTGTTATATTTTTCTCTAATTGTTTTTATAGTTACAACATACCTGTGCACTAACTTACAATTAACATTTTAAATGTTTGACACTTATCTTGGAAAATACCTAAGTAAAAAATTGTATATGCTTAATCCAAGGTAACTTACTGTATTACCAACCACGCGGTTTTTAACTACTGCAGTGCAGAAACACAACCACGGGGTTCTCAACATTTGCAGTGTTGTTATATATTCTGTTTAACCTCCGTACGCAACTCAGGCGTATCAACAGAGAAGCTACTTGTGCAGTATTCAAATACCACATATTGGCTAGGCGTGGTGGCTACGTGCGCTACTACGGGTAGGGAAACAAGGCGCAAAGTATAGTATGAGACACTCGAGTGAGCGGCCCCTTTTGTGTCCTTCCACACGAGAGAGTCTAGAGATGTCCAGCGTACCACGTCGGCTATCTCAATCGACAGCCCACCTCACGGGACGGAAAGAGGAAAGTAGAGAACCTACCTAACTTTACAAAACTAACCTCGTCAGCAGGTACTGCGGCAAGCTGCAACACATCCTGCGGAGAAGGCACTCGGGAACCATGGGTGCGTGATGCCCAAATATATTGTAGCAGGTAGTATAGGGCCCGCGAGAATATACCCGAGGGCACATTTGCAGTAACACAAACAGGGGGTTTTATTTTTTTTTTCTTTTTTAGACGAGGTAGAAGCCTTCTTCCCTATCCACCTTCTATCCCTGCTGCCCCCCCCCCTAGTCCGAACCCCAAATGATCCCCTCAGGCACCGGTAGGCCTTATATCAGCCAGCTGACTGTCGAGTTATTTTAGCGACGTTGCCAAGTGTTCAGCAGTAAGTACGTTTGATGAGCTACACGAGATTCTTTCAGTTGATGCAATTCTTCAAATAACTGGACGTCAATATTAAATTGCGCACTTCTCGCGTAAGTTCACTTAGGCTCCTGAAAGGGTATGATCATATACGCACATAAAACATATAGACATGGTTTTGCAGCCTCAACCCTTATTTTAGACAGCTTAATCAGTTTGTTTTTAGTCGATTGGACATAGCTCCATGCGCGGTATTGTCATTTGCGTCGTACAACTTACCCCTTTATTGCTGGACCGTCGTGAGGAGCAGAACCTATAGAGCAGAGACACAATATCAGGTATGCATCGTTTTATGTCGCGAAGCTATCCCCCTTTTTTAATAGTGTTCAAATATTACTGTTTGATGTGAAATAGAAGTGCTATTTATGAAAGATTCCATTATAGTTAGACTAGTTTGAACTCTGATGCTTCTAAAGATTTAAATAGTATACCGTCTTTATTACGCCTCTAGTCTTTGTAAGGGTTCGTTTATACGATACCGGATGTAATTATGCCTATTGCGATTCAACAAGTATAGCATCATTTCAACGCCTAGAGTTTGTAAGATTTCGCATATATGGTTCTAGACTTGATTTTAGCGATTTTAATTCTTCATATTTTTACACTTGAATTATTTATTACTCATAAATTCAACACCTCTTATTTTATAAGTTTTTAGCCTTCACTGTATCGAAAATTTATTAGATTTTAATGTAGGTTTTATTGTTCTTACAGAAACTCTCTTGCATTGTGTGGATTCAGAGTTTTATTAGCAACCTACACAAGAGTGTCTGACCCAAAAGAGCCATGTAAAGAATCTTTTATACAGTCAAATTAAGTTTTTTTATCCGGCTTCGCCACCATTTGCCTGTTTAGCATGGATGTGATCTCGTCTTCAGAAGCATGGAAGCACAGCACTCACGGGCGAGCGAAGCTAATGATTTTCGTTGGTAAACTAGTGAATGAGGCTTGACCCTTTCCGTGCGGAGTGTGCCATGTCGCTATGAAATATTTGTTTTCATATTGGATTACAGCTCCTGCTGTCATCGGACTAGCCCACCTACTGGTATCTTAAGTAAATAATTTTCACAAGAGAAAACCACAGACACCTCGCTGTATGAAGGCAAGGGTCCACTTAGTCTCGATACAATGCTGAGTAACGATGCACCTCAGTGCGGGTATACCAGCCTATAAACGTTTACTTACTTGCTCTGTGGAATAATGCACGTCGGAACCAGAGGTACAGGAGCAGCTATCACCAACCACTCGCACTAGAGACAGGACAACTGCAGCAGCAGGTAGGCCTAAGCCGGCAGCACGAGACGGTGTGTAGCTGCCAATGCTGTGCCAAATCGATGTCCGCAGAGATGTGTCGACAACCGTAGTCTGGTGGACTGAAATAGTTCATTTTAGGCACGCAGAACATGAACAGCATCGGCGGATCCTTTATCCAGTCTGGTGTTATTTAATCCTGGGGCACCGAAAAACTGAAGCATTGAATACAACCAATTTTAAGGCATATCTCACTTTTGCCACAACGGCCAATCTAGCTTAGTTTTCCCTCATACAATCTCACCAGAGCGTCACACAGAAGATACAAATGTATGAAAGAATAGTTAGAATGTTCCAATGTACACTTTTGCAGTGGTAAGCGTAAGGCAGAGTACCTCTGTCGGTAGCACCTTGACCCGCGATTCGAGGTAGCACTCGAGGGGACTCCAGAT
>LQNS02278150.1:6180235-6193000 GCA_001587735.2 Parhyale hawaiensis
AATATATTATACAAAAATTGGCATGGCGGCTCTGGTTTGTTTACAAAATCGTTGACCGTTCTTGTGCTTTTCAATGATCACGATGATCATGATCACGGTGATTCTGATTACGAGCGTGGCCACAAAAAGATGCCTTTAAATTCTGGGAGTCAGTAATACAAACAATCATAATATTATCCAAGTTGACCTTAAACATAAGATAATATCACAAACTTTGTACTTCAAATTTTGAATTTTTGCTTGTCTAACGGCTGGAATTACTCTTTGATTATGCATGATCAGCCCGCTAGTGAAATCACTGTTTGAATAATTTTTACCAATGACCACTGATGATTGCTATCAGAATCACGCTAAAAAGTGGTCACATAAACGCACGGATCAGGCGGAATGATCCGAAAAGTGGTCACAAAAAGACACCTATAGACACTCCATGCACTATACGTTGCTCTGCGGCACAATTCTGAAAAAAAAACAAGATGGTGTGGCCTCTGTAGCTTGTCACATGAAGAGCTTCATTTTTCAATAAACTTACAATTTTTTTTCAAGCTAGCCTATGTCGACTGAGTTTTTTTAAGGATTGAAATTCATTTAGAATTTCTAACTGGCCTTTTCAACTGTTGCTTATCTTGAAGATAATATTAAATATTCTTTGCACTCCGTCACCGAAACTTTCAACTACTAATAGAGGCAAATTTGTAGGCTTACAGCGGAAAAAGGCTAATTCCATGATGGGTGTTGCTTTTTGTTACCTAGAGCGGAACGCCGAAGGTCTATGCCCCGAATAATGCTCGCTTAGAGTTGTTTTTCGTGTTGACGTAGCTCTAAAAATGTTTGAAATGATATTCTATTTTTGTTTCAAGCGCTTATAATAGTAAAATGTTAGTGCTTATTTTACTTTTTATTTTTCCCGCCTGAAGTAGCTACAATACTTAAATTCGCCAACATAAGCGCTTATTTTATATGCTATAATTCCTTATTTTTACTGCTTAAAGCGCGTAAACCGTTGTTGCTTAATGTCCGGGCTCTATCTATAAGCATCATACAAAGCCTGCACTGTACAGTTACAAGCACTATACAGTGCCTGCACTGTACAGTTATAAGCTCCATACAGTACTGCACTGTACAGCTATAAGAGAGGTTCACTCGTCGAATTTCAGGAAAGTGTCGAGGCAAGTGGGGCAGCAAAATTTATTCAGAACATTTATGATGTTGATATAGTGAATAGAAGAAGTTGTTGGAAGTGGTTTTCTTTTCTCCAAAGTGGTGACAGATTTAACTCATGAAAGTTAATTCAGAGATTTAAAAAAATAAGATTCCGCGTTATTTAAAGCTGTTGTTTTAGGGAACGCTAGTATTACCACAAAGGCACTTAAAGAACACCTAAATTACTCCATTGCACCGTAGTACACTGTAAAAAAATCGGTAACTTTAGCGGAAAAAACTCCGTAAATGTTACGTGTAGAGCCCCGTATTTTGGTTTACTGGCAGAATTCCGTATTTTGCCCTTTCTCTAGCGGCTATACCTGCGATTACTTAGCGGTGTACCAGATGGCTGTTCCCTATAAACAGACATATTATTCGATATATGTACCAAGTACGATATCGTTTACAATCTCATACGTTTCTTTTGAAATGGAAAATGGTATATGTTAACTTTTATTTTACAATAAATTCCATAAATTTTCGGAATTCCGTAATTTCCTCATCAGTCGGGGAAAAAAATCCGGCTCGGTGCGGGGCTCGCATCCTCGTCATAGCGAATCTAAAGTCAACATCTTTCCCACTGCTCTGCCAAGTGCTTTTACGGGAGAGCTGTCGGCCAATTAAAGCAAATGTTGTTGGCTGCTGATGATATTTACCTCCGCCAAGGAGATATACTTAAGTCGAGTTTGTTTGTCTGGCTGTTTGTCTATCTGTCTATTACGGATTTTAATGAAATATACTGGGATTGTTTTGTATGTTAGGAGGAAGAGATGATTACCTTTTGGTAAAAATCTATCAACCTGTTTCTTAGTCAGCTTATCTTTTCTAAGCAACACAATTCAAAATGTTGTGGACGGATTATGAAATTTACATGAGTTGCTAAGTATATTGCGAAGACTTAGGCGTTCTAGTTTTTAGATAATTTAGCTCCTGTGCCTAGTTTTACAAAAGGCTATTATCTGACTTGTGTGTTCTTACAAATCTTTATCGCTGATGATTGGCAGAAGCCCAAGACGTTCATTGTATATTTTAATGCATTTTAATCGAATAGAGTTATAGGATTTGCTTTCGTCCTTTTATTTATTTTGATAGTCCGACTTCACAAATATCAGAACATCAAGGAAGACATGTCAGTTTATGCAAATTTCGTCAGAGATGATGCAGTATTTTATTTTACACATTATGAACAGTGACTTCTGTTTTAGTTTGGCTTGAACGCCATTCCAGGTGACTGAACATTGCGGTTTTGCTGCGATGACCCAGAATAGCATTGTTCCACTTGATGTATGACGTGTATGATTAGTAAATCCCATATAATGCTGAAAATATCCAGATGATTAATGGGGTGCGCTAGGAAAATGTATCGAACTTGCATAATTATCACATATTCCTAATCAAGTTGTTGGAATCGACTCCGATGAAGACTTGTTAATTAATAACGTAAAGAGACATACAAAGGCCTAAGGAACGAAAAATCCAGGTGGTATCAGTAGTATCTTGATAAGCAGATGGTATTGACAACGGATATCGAGACACTGGATCCTTCTGTTGGAATTTTTCTGTAATGACAGCAGTAATATATTGTCAAAGTGTCACTTCCTGATATTCAGCTGTCCGTAACTTTTGACCCGTTCTTAAGAGAACTTGGCTCAGTATTTGGTACTTAACAATGATAACAATGAATAATCCGTACTCGCCGCCCCTGATTGGATATTTTGGTGTAGGTTTCATTGATGTACTCAATTATGCTAATTAAAGGGCTAATTAGTACCAATTAGGTCTTTCTTAAATGGATTAAGTGCAGACGCTCACCCATAAAAACGGTTAATATTGTTGCTTAGCCCCAAGACATATATTTTAGCGTTGGTTTCACCGATTTACTTAACTATGCGATTAAGCTTTAATTTAGAATTTTTTGGAATGGTTCCAATGGTATCCGAAACTTGAGAACGGTCATTGCACGGTCCAATGGCGTACCCCATCATTCTTCCAGTCTCAAACATTTTGTATTTGCGATGCTAAAAACAAATCTCCATGGGCACCCGGACTATACTGATATGAGCGGGCCTTGCGACTTCGACGTGCGGTGCCAGTATTGCAGCTTTCTTCTTCTATCGTTATTACAGATTATTTATATGATGGAATCCTAATGCATTTCCCTTGAATGATAACATCCATATGTCTCTACTCTACCAGAGTGAGTCTGAGGTGCCCACATGATTATTCAAAATATTCAGCAATATTTGTTCCCAGTCGGCATCTCTACAGTCTAGGCATTAACACGCAACAGACAGTTGTGTGTGTTAATGATTATTGTTTACCTGTATTATTATTAAATCACACTATACTGGCGACATGGGAACGGAGAAAATCCATGAGGTTGACAATCCCCCACACAACCAGCCCAACGAGTGTAGAAGAAAAGAAAGTGAAGATGCAAGATTACAGATCGTTTAAAGCTGTCAATACTCGCACCGCAAAGAGAGCGCCATCAAGACCATTCCGAACAGCTACACGCGATGGAAAAAAACTAAATAGATTACTGGCATGTACGGCATCGAAACGGTTCCAAGCCAAACTCACGAAGAGCACCAGTACGTCGAGTATACCTCACCAGAATAAATAGCTCCGGAAGAAAATCAGACAGCCGATGACTTGGGCAGTTATATATTTTATGCAGAAAGCAGACCATGCAAACTCTGCGACGATGCGCCAGATCACAAGGCACAACACCATTCAGCATGAACGCATATCGACGAACCACTTTGTCAAGTAAACTCAGACGACCATCGACAGCAGAACCCCAGACTACAGAGCAGTCCTCCAGAAGAGGAAGGACAAAGCAATTAAAGCAGCGACGTGTCAATTCTACCCAGCCAAGCACCATCCAAGCACGCCTCATAAGACCAGTTTTCTGCGAAGCACGTGTGGCAAGAGAACGAATGTGAGGCTCAAACGCCAACTTTGAATAAAAATTGACACCCAAGATTACCAAGCCATCAACCACAGGAAGTGGCACACCATCCAGTATGAGTGCAGGGAAAGGAGTTCTTACTGTACGTTACCTGGACACAAGCATGGTCATAGTGTTGCCCGCATTTAGCTTCGATCCCCACTTAGAACCGAGGAATCAATCACTTGAAAATCCTGCTGAACGAATTCTGAACTTGCAACCTATCACTAGGCTTATCGCAAGCAGCCAGTAAAGTAATACCATCAGCGTAACCGACCAGTAAATTAATAATAATAAGATCAAACAGGTCCCCTGTATAAACGATGTTCAACAGAGGCCCAGAACTCTACTCTGTGTGGAAACCAGAAACCACGTCCAAAATCTCACTCCTCTTCCCATCAACAACTAAAAATTGACGTCTGTCAGATAAAAACTGACTAATTACCGTGACTACTGAACCACCAATACCCACCAATCTTAGCTTATGGGGCAGCCCAAGGCGATTCACGCGATCAGAAGCAGCACTGGAGTCAAGCTGTACCTACCTTGTCTTATGACCCCTATCAAGAGCCGGCTGTAATACATGAGAAATATGAAGCAGAGCATCACAGGTTCCCAAGCTCTTACGAAACTATACTGTGTTTGAGGAAGGACATTCTTTACTTCACAATAAAGCGACCCAACCTCGACGCAACCAACCTTTCATAAACTTTCAACAACAGTAGTGATCGAGACGGGTCTATAGTCGGAGGTTCGGGATGAGACAGAGCGGTTCGGAAGAAGCGTCACATGAGCGACACGCAAGCATATCAGAAAACAGCCCAGCCGTAACATCCGACGGAACACGGGAGCAAGCGGAGCTACGAGCACACCAGCCACCCTCAGAAGAAAGAGGAAACATACCCGATGGATTAGTGCTCCCACAGGGATGCAGGCCACGAAGAAAGCGGTGCACTTCAGAAGATCCAAAAGCAAAATCGGAAAACCTCGGCTCGGGAGCACACGCTAAAGGAATGAGCACCCGGTTCCGGCTCTGCTTTTCATTACACTAGCGCAACAAAAGAGCCGCTTTGGCAGCGGGGTTCGCAACAAGATCCCAACCAGCACCAATTAAACAGGAACAGAAGAGCTCACACCTGGCACAGCCTCTTCAAGGTGGACTACCACTTATGAGCGTTAACAGACGAAGCTTGCAACTCCCCTAGACCTCAAATTATGCTCCCTCTCAGTTTTTCCATAAGTAGTACCAGCTCGACGCCGCTTTTCCCTGAAACGCTGGAAGTCAACAACATACTGGCTAACACGCCAACGGGCAGATGCCTCCCGTTTCAGCTGGTGTGCCCTCCAAAAGGCATCATCGAACCAGGGCTCATCGCCTCTTCTGATTGTAATGAAGCAGGGAGGGACATAGGCACGCACCATGTCAGAGAAAAGCCGATCCAAAGTAGACCCAGTATCAGGAGACTCTCACTACACCCCAAAGTAGCGCAATGGTGGCGCCAGAGACGGCGTCCCAATTAACTCTGAACTTCAAAAATATCTCACGCTAACGGTGACTCTGGGGACTCGCTGACGAACCTCCAGTGTCACAGAGAGGAAACCATGGTCCGACGAACCAATGGGAGACGCCACTGACACTCCAATCGAATCAGGTACATCAGTCATCAGAAGGTCAAGAAGACCTCCCATCAAATGGGTGGCATCCTCAGCCAACTGCTCATAACCAGCATAACCAGAGGCACTCGCGAAATCGAAAGCTGCATGACCATGGCAATCGGTTCTCCCAGTTCCTAACCATTCCACATGGTGACAGCTAAAATCGTTCATAAAAACAAAAGCAGAACGCTTATCCGATGAATGAATTCTAGCCATTGCAACTAAGAGACATGAAAGACCCTATCATCAGCAGACGGGCTGCTATACACTGAAAACAAATAGAAGTGTTTGAATGAGCCACAAACTCGAAGCACCATCTACTCACAACATGGCCAGACCCCTAAATCTAGGACATGAGTCTCGCAACCACAGCACTGGCTTTTCAAGGTTTGGCATCATCAGCACGGGAGTATGACAATGGCTTGAGACGAGCGTCTAGGAACATAGCACCAGATCATAATTATAAGAGGCTACGGCGAGCTCAGTCAAATTACCATTGAGACCCAGAACATTAGCGCATAAGATACAGCAGCAGCAAAACCCAGAACCACGATGGCCGGAGTTCACTTCCACGTCCGGATAGCGAACTACCAGACGCGCAAAAACAGTAAATAAACAGACATCATAAACAAAGGATATCATCGCAAATTACAAGACAAAACAACTCGACGGTCATGATGGCTACGAAAGCGACCAGCTTTCAACGCGTCCCAGACCCTGCCATCACAAGTACGGGTTTTGGCCAAAAAGACGAAGAAGAGAAAGGAAAGCAAAAGAGCATCAGGTCGTACTACCTGATGAAAGAGAGAGAGAGAGAGAGGAACAGACTGCGGAAGACTGAGAACCTAGCTATGGCACCAGCCTGTTCATCTCTTCCCAAGATCACCTTCTCAGCAATAACTACAGCCAGCTGCAAATTCCCATGCAGAGAAGGTACTCGTGACCCTTGGGGTTGTGAGGCCCACATATACAACAGTATTGTGGCAGACAAAGGGCCCGCCAGAATATACCCCTGAGTGTAAGAATGTAGAATGTATAATTTACGTAAAGGAATTACCTTTTATGGGCGATTAAAAACTGTACAGAAATCATAGTCTTCTCAATATCTGGATTTTGTGTTCACTGCGTGATTATCTTTGAAAAATCAAAGCGATTTTATTGTTAAATTTTAATTGCCCATATAAAGTAATTCATTTACGTAAATAATACACTCTATATTCTTACTCTCAGAGGTATATTCTGGCGGGCCCTTTGCCTGCCACAATACTGTTATATGTGGGCCTCACAATCCCGCGGCCACGGTTATATTAACGATGTATTTACAGCAGGCAGAGAGTTTCTAGTTTCTGAGGTAGCTACCTTGGACCGTCAGGCCAACTGCTTGGCTAGTAAACTACGCCTTTGCGGCAGCGACAGATATGCTGGAATGCAGGGTGTGGTATAATTATGAGGCCAATAGTTACATAGCGTTTACATGGGTGGTACGAGAAAACCTCAGTGAATTTTCGTCCATCGGTTTCTACAACAATTTTTGCAATAGATGTGTATATAACTTCACTAGTTGTAAGTGTAACATGAGACCAATAAAACAGTTTTGCCGCAAACTGGAATTTTGTGGCACATAAACAATATTATGGAAAACTAGAACACTCTGAGAGCGCATACCTCCGCTAAGCGAGGCAACGGTAGCAAAAAATTCAAATTGGCTCTGGAACTATAATTTTCCTTGTATGAACTCCAAAATCTAATAATTTTTGCCTTTAGATAGTTATAACAGCTTGTGCAATTTTCTTGAAAATCAGTTCATAACTTTTTGAGTTACACTGGTAACAAACGTTATGACAAACATGAATGAAACTTACAAACGAACAAACCGATCTGCACCAAAATTTGATAATTTCTGTCTTTTAACATTACTGACAACCCGCATGAATTTCATAAAGATTCAGTAATTACTTTTTATGTTATTTCGCTAACAAGCATAAAGTTTAAAACAGTGACAAACGATCGAGCAAACAAATGGATCATTACCAAAATTTGGTCACTTGCTCTTTCTTATATACCTAACAAATCATAATAATTTCATCAAAATCCACTCATAACTTTTTGAGCTATGGCTTTGAGAAAAATGAGGCAGAGAGACCAACAAACAAACCAATGGGCATACTTTCACCAATAATTATTTATCTGTTCCTCCTAACACACCTAACAATCCCTGTAAATTTTGTGCAAATCGGTTCATAACTTTTTGAGTTATCTTCGTGACAGACAAATAGATAGACAGACAGAGAAACATGACGAAAACGTAACCTCTTGGCTGAGCTAATAAAGTTGGAAGGTCTGACGAGTCTTCTTTTGATTGTCCTCGTCACTAGGAGAGAGGTTCATTAACATGACATTTTCATACAAGGTTAGAAGATAGCTCGATTGCTCTATTTAGTTTATTAGCTCTTAGAAGTATTTTCGTCTTCTGTTAGCTGCAAATTAGTTTTTTTATCGGTATTTATATACAACCGTGAGCGCTGCTGGCTGGAGCCCGTAGAGTTCTGTCGCTGTCTAATTTACGGTTGCCTGGCAGCTGATACCTCCCGTTAATTAACATCTTTCACCTGCGGTTATTCACAGCGGGGGCTGGTGAGGAGGCGTCAACCTAGCATGTTTAAATATGTGTAGTCCATGCATATGTTTACATGATTACACGTATTGTTGAAGGCGACAGAAAGCTCGTTAATTAACAATAATGCTTTTATTAACTTTCTCCAACTGCTGGAAACTTTTAATGCAACTGCCAGCGTTGGTTCGGTGAAACAATTCGCCAAGGTTAACGTTCCTACTGCTTACGCGGTAATCATCAGGAGGTGGTGGTGGCGGCGGCACAGGTAGCGAGGAAGTTGCAACTCCTTCCATGTTGTCAGGGCTCGAGCTCAATGATGATGCTAATTGGTAAGAACTGGGAAGGTCCTAATATAAACCCGCTGCGCAGCGGTAAGCGGTGACGGTTCTGTCTTCTGATTGGTCTTGAAGGAACAGATTACCTCACTGGAGAACGAACAATAATTGCTGGCTCAACTGTTGGAGAAATCGGATATCGTCCTGCGACAATACAAGGCAATTGAGTCTAGTAGAATCATTGGAAAACTGACTGATCTGTACCAAGGTCAGGTCTGCCTACTTGTTAATGGAGACTTCTTTATTAATCTAACAACGTCCTGCTCTCTGAAAAGAAGCGTTGCCTGCTCAACTTCGGCACGAACTGTCGTTATCAACAAAAAGTTGACGTTGCTGTCTTCTGATTGGCTGGAGTGGAGGCAGCAGCTGCAAAGGCTCCTAATCATGGCTGAACAACGAACAGGTTAACTCACGCGCAGATTGGTGTTAAGCCCCGCCCACTCCTGGGACGTCAGGTGGAGAGATAAATAGCAAACAACATTAATTAGTTCATACCTGTTACTTGCTTAATAAATACGGTGAGCGTGGGCTTCCATGATGAAAGAAAAAGGTAATCATTTCTGGAAGATTACAGCTTTTAACTGTGCGATACAAAGATCCGTTTGCTAGAAATAAGGCAATAAAATGTCATACGAATAGTCTGACAGACAAAGAAATCAATTACAACAACTTAGCCACGCCTTCCTAAGTATTGATATGGCTCATTTTGTAATCATCATATATCATTTTAGATACTAGTACACTCCGCCATGAAAAGTTACCGCGGAAGAACACGGACGCCATCGTTGATTTGGCAGTTCAACTGATTGCTCTGTTCTGAGTTCTCTTCTGTCGGTTTATCATGCTATAACTGTTTTTAAAAAAGGCTTTTCCTATCAAATTCAGTTTATAAGATTATGGGATGCGAATGTGACTTTAAACCCACGCGATGTTTAAGCAAAAAAGTAAAGAAACGATTTCATTATTGAACGTGCAGCGTCATTCATGTGAATGAAGCACACTTATACGTGTAGACAGAGAAAAAAAAACAGTTACCTCACAGCTCGTGTTCGTTTTCATGATTGAACGCGTTGCGATGAGGGACGTGTAAACTCATGGCACTTATTATCACTGCCACGTGTCACAAGACTTCAAACGCCATGACAATTAATTCCATTTATCAGTTATTGGGGTAAAAATATCATTGAGTTGAGCGCCTCTCAAAGTCTGACTATTAAATTATTATAACCTTTTTCGTTCGGGGGAACATCATGGGAACAGGTAAAGCGGGATATTTGCAAGAATCCTCTCGCCATTGGGAAAAATTGTCAATTAGCTCAAGCGCAAAGTATACCTACTGATAATTCGTATTTGGAACTGAAATAGGTGTCCGTTGATCCACTGACATGCTATTCCCGTTTGCTATCCGACTTTTTTTTATCCATTTAATTTTTTGCTGTATTTGCCTTTTGTTTCCCATTTCTTCCGCTCCTATTGCTTTGGTGAATAAGTGCAATGTTTAGGTGCAAGAAGTGCAATGTTTAGGTGAAATAAGAGCAATATTTAGGTGCAATAAGTGCAATATTTTAAGCGCAGTAAATCCGGGCTCTATAGTGATGATAAAACAACAGTAATAATAAAACCGGATAAAGGGAATGGAGCAGTCATCCTCACTAGAAAACATTATGACGAGAAAATGCTAAACTTACTGAGCGATCCATCTAAATTTGAACGAATCCGTGAAGACTGGTTTAAGACCACTCTACGCCAAGAAGACCTGCACAAACGAATAATATCTTCGGTGAAATCAAAAGGAGCCATTGATCCTGCCCCCTACGATCATCTTTACCTCTCCAGTTCTCGACCAGCCACTTTCTACGGACTACTAGAAGTTCATAAGACCGGCGTACCTCTTCGTCCAATACTTTCTGCTATTGGCACTTGTGGTTACAAACTTGCAAAATTTTAATACCTTATCTTGCTCCCATCGCCAGTAGCACGTACGCAATACGGGATACATTTTCATTCATTTCTGAGTTACTGAGTCTTGCTTGATCGTGCGCGCGTTTTGTATTGCTCCAGCAACGATCTTTTTACGGCACAATTTTCCTTCCTAAAAAAAAATTTTATCGCAAACTTCTACCCGACAAAATTAATTTATATTTTCTGTAAAATTTTGAACAATATTTATAACTGAACACCGAAAATGCCAACGGTTAAGCAGAGAGTAATTACTATAAAATTACCCTATTTCCGACCATCCTAAAGAGAAACATTATCACGCTGGTAAACAGGTTCTATCCGCAACTCAAAGTCAGAGTTATTTTCAATTCCTATTTTAGGATCCAAAACTTTTTCAAGTTCAAAGACATTTTACCGCCTTTTCTTGCTTCCTGTGTTATCTACAAATATCAATGTGGACAGTGTGCTGCGACCTGTATAGGTGAAACCAAGAAACAACTGATGGTGAGAATATGTCAACACAAGAGTACATCCCAATCTCCAAATTACGGCAATATCAGAAAACATTCAATAGATAATAACCGTCCAGTAAAACAAGAAAATTTCAAAATTTTAGACAAATGCTCTGATTTTGACTTGCGTTTGTTAGAATCAATTTGCATTCACAAATTACGACCCACTTTGAACGATCAAGTAAGTTCTGCTTAATTATTCATTTTAAATTGACATTTTACTTTGTGGTATAAACAATTCAGAGGTGAGAGCTTCCAAATTAATACCGCAATTACTTCACTAGCAAACTGATTTAGCCTGCTTCAGCTTTCTGGTTAGCTTATATGGACAGCAAAAATTAAATCACCCGTTCATTGAAAAGATTCAAGCAGACAGAAATAAGGTTTACATGATCGAAATTCCGTCATGTTTTACGGATGTTTTCCCCCATAAACCTGAACCATAACAGCCTTAAGCCTTGATGAACTGTGATGAACCGCAGCCGTGCACTATTTTGAGCCAGTTAGCATAGTAGCATATGAAAAACGAACCAGTTGCTTGTAGATCCTTTAGGACTTGTCTTTCGTGCCCACTGTGTTTCCTTCTGATTTCATACTCCTATACAGATGATGCTTTGTTCTGTTCTCCCTCTTCTTTCCCGACTTGCTGTTCCCAAACGCGTTGACTCGTACACGGGTTCCACGTTTCTCTTGATGTTCCTTATGTCTCTTCTTTCTTCCTCCTTTTGGATCACGGTGTACTCAGTTGGAAGGGAGGCTTAAAATAGGAGCATACTTCTACTACTGCTTGTGGATGGTTTTTCACTAAGGGTGTGGGATCAGGGTAATTTTACTTTTAAGCTTGCCACAAACAGACCAACCCCTCACCTCCTTAATCAAGTATCGTGCAATAACAGGATGCTTCAGTGTCAATGTCACACCCGGACTGCCTAAGTTTGAGACTTGCCAGTAGGCGAGTTCTTATGCTGCGCTTGCAAAAGCAGCATTCGGCGCTGAGATGCTGTTGCAGTACTGTTGGCCCCAACCATACTGGGGATTTTTGGGGTGCAGACCAGTGTATAGCAGGTTCATCATTGGCGCCGTAGCTCTTGACAACCTGTGATCGATTGAATACGTCCAGGCCTCTGGGGCCGAGAGCTAGGCCTCCTCAAGATTTTTGGAATTCTTGCCAGAAGGCACATAGCTGCAGCAATGAATTTTGGCCTCCCAGTTGGGATGTGCGACAAGTTGATTTTACAGTACAGTAACTGTTAGTTATTCGAAGAAGTTAAGGGAAAGATCCCGTTAATTGGGTAGCGAATTTTAGATCAATAAGCTAAACTTCTCGAGAAATTGAAACTAGTGAGCTGTCTTTTACACTTTCTATCAAGTTTCAATGCATCAACTCTTACCTGATTCTAAATGGGACTTTCGAAAACTTTCTCTAGCTCCTTAAGGGGGTCGTTTCGGCGAAAATGGTCATAATTATAAATTTTCTGTTTTTTGCTCAAAAAGTGTCTTCAGGTATGGGGGCATTACGTCCTAAATTTTTAGGGGGCTAGCGGCACTAGA
>LQNS02278150.1:6240179-6251728 GCA_001587735.2 Parhyale hawaiensis
AGCTGCACCCACAGCAGCGTAATCAGAAGGGTAGGAAGTAACGTTCCCATTTTTCGTTAGACTGAATTCGTCAGGATTAAGTGACTGGCGTTATTTATGAGGTAGGTTAGGTTAGAGGAGCTGTGTCAGGTTAGGTGCGTTATATTAGCGCATTGCTTAGATTGCTACATCTTATAAAGTGGGGGCATTTACTAATCGGTGAATTCCCACCGGTCACGTTAGCTTATACGACTTAATTAGGCTTGGATAGACAGACGTAGTTGAGTTGGAATGAGCAACGGACGTTTACTCAGACGGGGTGGGCTACGTTATATGAGCTGCATTAGGTTAAACTGAGGTAAATTGCAATAGTGTAGTGTGGGTTGGTTAATATTGAAAACTATAGTGTTTATTCAACCGTGGAATTCCACGGGTCCCGCTAGTATTATTCTAAAACTCCGTAAGCATTATTTATTTACTTATGTGTTTCTTGCTTATTTGCACACAGCTTCTTCGCTTTTAGATGAAAAGAAATTCGCGGGAGGGAAATTTTATTCGATTGTATCTGTGATACGGAAGTTAAACCTGAGGTCGGCTTCATGAACACGCCCGTTAAAGTCAAAGGCGTTACCGGAAATACAACTGGAAAACGTAACAAATAAATTGACATTGCTCACAGGCTGAGTGATGAATATTCATCAGCGAAGCAAAGAAGCTTCTGATGGCCAGGAGGTCTAATAGCTTAGCTCCTTGGTAGTCTGGCAGCCAAAAGGGAATTTTGGCCAAACCATGTTTTGACTGATTAAGTTTTTTTCGTTGCAGATTCTGATAACTTAGAATCCATATAACGTTAACTGGGTGGTGTGGAGCTCTCACCCTTGAGCAATTTTTTTACAAATGCGAAAATCCAATATGGCCGCTGCGCGACGGTGACAGTATTTGAAATACCCATAAATTTCTTAATACTTACGATAGAAACCTGTTTTTGGTGTCTATACCTATGTTTCTAGGTATAAGGATTGCACTCAGATGCACATTTTCCTTGTCTGACTGTTTTAAATGTCTTAAACATGATGCACTATGGTATTTTTGCCTTGTTTCTCAGTTATCTCGGAAAACATTTAACGGGCTATTCAGCATGCGCACATTTTTACACTTAATTATTTTAGATCATTTCTCAATGACTTAATAAGTTCCCAGTTTTTGTACAGGAATATACTAGTAAAAGTATGTAACATACAACTTCAAGAAACATGAACAAATACAGTACATATAAAATACATGTCATACATTAGGGCAGAAAAGAAATCCAACTGGAACCTACAGTTTCCAGTTGTCAAGATGCTACCGCACGTTTTTGCTGCAAGGCATGTGAACTTCACACTTTATGCCTCCTACCACATGAGAACCGTGTATGATCTGCCCAGAGGATTACTGCAACAATAATTATTTAAAGACCAGCATAATATGCACCACATTAATGGACTAGGTCTTCAATGGCACTTGTACTATGGCCGCAGCAGGCACTGCATCATTGGCATCACCTTAAAAATCAGAAGCTGTATAGACACGGGCACACATCTTACATACCGCCTACAATCTCTTGACACCCTGAACGAAATAAGCAATGACCAACCTACGTCCATCCATACCTCACACTGAGAGTCGTCAAGGCTAATGAAGTTTGATCAAAAGACAGTAGGAATCTCCGTGCAATAAAATTGCACCAACTGGGGACCCACTAGACCTGAAAGAACTTTTTGATAGGCTTGTACATGCAGTCACTGCACAGATAACCAAGCACACATTTGTCAGCCCTAACCAAGATCTTCAAAGTGAATGACAACAAATGTAGAACATTATAAAAGCTTGCCAGATGGCTTCTATCAACCCTTACAAAATCTGATTCACTCTATGGCGACGACTTGCAAACACATCAAGAATGGCGAGTAAAAGATCATTGATGTGGGGCAACTTATGCGAGTCGGCAGAACACCTCAAGAGAAAATGAATGTTAAAATTTCATGTACTATGAGTGGTCACTGATGTTAAAAGCATTCCTTAGCGATCATAGAAAGGCGCTTGATAAACTCCAAGCCATACGGGATACTGCTGCAAAATAGAAATCGCTCGGAGAAAACAGCCGCAGGGTGCCAGTGTACTGGATAAACGTGTCATTCTGTGGATCACTCAATGGCCATTGAGTGGTTCAGTTGGCCAAAACTACGTGAAAAAAGTTAGGGTGCACACTCACAAACGATTCAAGCAGGTTCATGTGTTGTCGATGCTTGATTGCAATGCACAGAATAAATGCAATAATATTATCCATGGATAATAAATCCAGCAGAGTATACCTGCAGGCTTATAATACAGCTCGTCTGTCAGTAGAGTTCGTTGTTTCGACTGTGTCAAAGAACAAAGCCCAGCTGATTGACATCACTGTTGATGATCTCAAGATTCATGTCCATGAATTTCAGGGACAGTTGTTATTTCTGAATAGCAAGGATCCAATTCCCCATAAACTGAACTGTGAATAAATAAAACAAGGACATGATATGTCAACAGGCGAGGAAGTAGTTGACACCATCATAATACGGCAGGTTTCCCGAGTTACGATAAAACTGTCCTGGTTATGGCAGATGATACTGACGTGATACCGATGTATTTCTGATTCTACTGTATTAGTGGAAGAGAAGCGAGATCTCTGGCACAGTATTCATGGCATCCCTTATTGAAGGAAGATGCTTGTCGGACCTGAATGCATCTGTGGAGACTTGCAAACACTCATACCAGATACGTAGGCAACCCACGCTCTCACTGGATGCGACTCTGTCCCATCCGTTCGTGGCATTAGCACTATCATAGGCTTGAAGGTATTCAAAAGTCAGACTTGTGGGCACTTGATGAAATGGGTAAAAATATTTACCATGCACAACCATTGACACCAGTTGCTGAAAACAAGTGTGATATTTTTCATTGCACGGTATGGTCTAAGAAGCTGCCAGTCCTTCGCTGAAGCTCGCCAAAGGACAAGGTTCAAGAAAACTGCCCGAGACGAGCTGCTGCCAACAGCTGTCGTCTTTACCGTTACTGACGAAGATGCCAGAAGAGAAAATAACCTTGGTGTTCAGCCGCAGGTATCAATCTGGCGAGACGCATTAGATCCCCATTCATTTGACTTTATGTCATTTCAAATGGATAGTCAAGACGCCAAGGAACTGACATGCTACATCCAGTTAGTGTTTCTGAGGGGATTGCTCCGATACCTCAGGAACTTGTTCAAGTCATCAAGTGCTCCTGTGAAGCGGAAAGACTGTACAGAACCCAACCTAGTAGCTACCAAAATACCAGTCTCCTATGCAGGGCTTACTGTGCATGGAAAGGTGAGGTTTTCTGCGAGAACATGAAGTTTTCCGATGAACCTGAAGTTAATCGATATGCTCTCTTCGATTGAAATGTAAATATTAATACTTCTGTGTTCAATTAATCAAATGTTAATCTTTCAAAAACATCTGATGCATGTTGATAATGGGCACTCAGTGGAACGCACGCCACATCCAAATTTGAAAATATAATTTTGACAAATACCAGTTGTACTTGTGTACGTGTGTAGGCTCTGTACGGCGACAATGTGAGAAAAAATTCAATTTATAATATTTTAGTGATTTAGGTTGACTTAACTGATATAATAATCATCTTATTGTAATCCTTGAACATGAAAACCTAGGTATAGACACCAGCATCAAGTTTCTATCGCAAATATTACCAAAATGATGGATATGTACATTTTTGTTGACGCTACACAGCGGCCATATTGGATTTTCACGAAAAAAAAATTGCTCAAGGGTGAAAGCTCCACACCCACCCAGGTGACATTATTTACATTGTATTCTTAGAGGTTGTAATTTTATAGCTATGTAAAGAAACCTTCCCTAAGCTTTGAATTACAAATCTAACAAGATTTAGTTTTGGTCCTGGTAGTATTTACCCTTATACCTGAAGAAAATTGCTGCTTTTGAACTAATGTGTATTATTTTAAGGAGAACTCAGCAGATTTTTCTTTTAAAATGTATATAGACTTTAAACACCTATCATACAGAATGGTTTACATAATTTTATTTCAATACATGTATAGGTTTTTATTGCAGAATTTATTTTCAGCCTTTAAATTCAAAAGAAGGAAATAAAAATAGAGGCTTTCTTAAATAGACACCTTTGGGGTCTATGGCCGTCCCCCTGGGGCTCTACAGCGGTCTATAGATCCATTATAGGGAATCACTGCTCTAGCGCAAGATCTTAACCATCACAGTGCTAGACAGCATCCCCGAGAATAACGTGGTAGCACTTTGGCTGTATCTCATACCCTGTTGTCTGTTCACATTCAAGACTTTAATGTTAGCCTTTTCAAATTCTTGCCGAAATATTTTTTGAACATTGCATGTCTAGTTGGCTTTACTTGTCGTTGTTGGTAATTGAAAATAAATGTTTGCCATTTATTTTGATCAATTTTCTAAACTCAATCGTAACTCCTTCCGCTTGTCAATAAGTGAACAGGAAAGGGCCTTGTTGCTGTTTTCCTACCGAAACTTTGGCGAAACAATATTCTCTTTCTCTTGTGTAGCTGTCAGCAATGCCACTGTTAACTGAAATTCTAAGTAACGTAACACTCTATACGGCACTGGTGACAAGTACTATGATATTATATGCTTCCCAGGCCATTTTATGCTGACTTCTTCTCACTTTCACTCCATTTATATATTTATGCTCCGTATATCAGCGGCAATCGATCATGCTTGGGGGCATTCATGGCGGAGATTCTTCTCCCCCACTGTTTTTTATTTTATTTTATTATATTATTTTTTTCTTTCTCTTTTTTATCTTTCGTCTTCCGTTTTTTCTCCTCTCGTTTCCCAATCCTCTATATCCTACTAACATAATGGCAATAGCTCAAAGAGGCCGGGGTGTTAGTCCCGATGTCTCTTTGGCAATGGGCCTCTTGGTTCGTCTACTGCCGCCTATCTAATCTAATCTAATCTAACAACCAGAATCTGCAAAGAAAAAACTTATTCAATCCAACCATGGTCGACCTCTCTGGCTGCCAGATTATGGCTGATGGTGCCCAGTACGGGCAGGAGTGGTCGGGCGAACAGCGTGTGGTCTATTACCAACTGAATTACACTTTAGTTTACGAGAGCAAAAAAGATTGACGACCCAATGGGTCAAGGGCTGTCTAGTAAACTTAGTATAAAACAGCCGCGGGTCCCGCTACGGGATTGAAATAAATCTATACACCGATGAAAGATGGAAATGTTTTAAAAAATGGGAAAATACTGAAGATACCTTAAAATCTTTAGCCTAACGTTACACTAAAACACGATACTACACCTTGGGAAAATTCTATTAATTTTCTAACCTAGAGCACCCAGAGAGCGCATACCTCTGCCAAACAAGATGTCGGTAAGTAACGAAAAACTGAAATTGGTGCTGAAATCAGGGTTTTATTTGTATTAACACTAAAATCTATTCATTTGTGCCTTTTAAAAGCCTCTCTAGCCCACTAGAGGGACTAGTTCACACTGCATATAGTCTAGTGGTCCCCGTAACAATACAACGTGTTCAAAACGCATTGTTCTTATAATGAGAGTACTTGTAATGCTGACCGGCAGGGTAGCTGGCTGACCACTAGAGTGGATAGTTTTTTCAACTTTTTGAGACACGGCTTATGTGTAGTGCAGGATATTTGTGGAAGCATCTAATAATGATGAGTGTAAAATTTTAGACCTCTAGCTCGATTTTTTCCCATGTCGCAAGCATCTTGCAAAATAGGATAATATGATAATATATCATATTGGATAAAATGTCATAAATGTAATTAGTACAATTATTTTTTTTCTGTAGTGAAAATAGTGCGCAAAAACACATTTCTAGTTTATATATTGAACCATGGAAATATTGATCAACATCTTCCAAGGCCTCCAGTGACCTGAAAGTTCGCGATTAAAAAAAAAAAAAAAACTGCATTTTTTCCAATTTCGAGGTCAAATTGTTGTGAATTTATATCATTTACAGAACTTTGCTTCAGGTAGTGAAATATATTATTATATTTATATTATTTTTTCACAGACAATAGACAGATCGCCAAATAGATAAACTCGACAAAAACATTGCCTCCTCGGCGGAGGTAAATATGAACTTAACGTTCGCACGGTTCCTAACATTTAGATGCTATAGCTATCTACCTATCATTCCATTGAATCGTGTAGATCATCTACTGATCTCGTAGGCAACAGTTACCTATATAAAGGTGCGTTTTCAGTTCATGCTTCGTGAAAAAAATTCAAATTAAAACTGTAAAGTCGTTACCGTAAAGTGGGATTACCTTGACTTTGTACTGCTTCGGTTTTCTAACTACTGAATCAATTGAACTGCAACTTTTCTACATGGTTGCTCTATTCTATTGCTGTCTCAACAAATAAATTCAGTCTCCTTAAACTCCAATAACTTTTCCATAAAACGATAAAAATGATGCTTGTAGCTGTTGTACCCTGTTTTGGGGTAACAATGATCGGTGGGTAAAAAATGCTCTATATCCCTGTTTTATGTCACTTAAATGCTCCAAATTGTACGTTTGGTACCTCTAGAGTAATCTAGCTTCAATTTGTGATCAAAGTGTGACATGATATGGCTTTAAATGTTTTTTTTTTCTGAGCTGCCACATGACTGGCAAAAAAAATTACAACTGTTTTCGGGAGTTTGTTTTTTCTGTCTTGAGCGATGGTTAATCATCACTTCAGACAAAAAAAAATTCCCGAGAAAAATGTTAATTTTTTCTTTGCTGATCGTGTGGCCACTCAACCCGGCTGCATGAACAGGCACGTTGAATTCAAAGGTCTTACCAGAAATACAACTGGAAAGCACCACAAACATTCGGTCATTTACACTTTGTAATATACCTAACAACTCATCTAAATTACATAAGAATCCGACGATGTCATTTTGAGTTATGGCAATGGGAAAAATGAGGCAGACAAACAAACTGATGGACGTATCTTGACCAGAAATTAATCATTTGTTCATCCATCCATGTCAATCCGTCCATAGCTTATTGAGTTATCTTGGTGACGTACAAAGAGGGATACAGACAATATACAGACAAACCCGACGAAAACTTAACCTCTTTGACGGAGGTAATAATTCCAGCAAATTTTACAAAAATCCGTCCATGACTTTTTCAGTTCTGACTTTGAGAAAAAAAAAAAAAAAAGAGGCTGACAAACAAACGGCTTGACGGCTGATCTTCACCAAAAAATTAATTATCTGTTCATCTATCATACTTCATAATCCCAGTAAATTTCGTTTAGTTCCGTCCGTAACTTTATGAATTATTTTGGTGGCAGACAAACAGCGAACTCAACGAAAAAATAACCTCCTTGGCAGAGGTAACTAAACACTAATATGTTTCGGTTATCGGGAGTATGGCGGAAAAAATATCGACGATTCCGATTTTTCAAAAAAAAAAAATGAATAACAAAGTACGTAATTTACGCATCGCGATGATTTAATGCCGGTATTTCATCTCGGTAATGCCCACCTTTGGTCTTAGCCGATTCAACGTCATGCGGTTGCTACGTGCAACTTCGTTAAACATGGCTGAGCCAAATTTGTTTGTGACATTTCAAGAAAGTGAAGCCTCTTGAGCTTTACTCAACTCTACTTTGGCAAGCCAATTAATGACATCTTGACTACCCAAGGAAAAGGTTAACCTTGGATATAATGAACATATTTAACCAGTCAATTCATATCAGTCACACACTCTAACATCCTGGGAGTATCTTACCTTGAGTGACAGCTATGGCAGCAGCTTTGGTTTGCTGGGTCCTGATCACCAGCGGGATGCCGTTCTCGGCCGCACACATACTGTACAGGTTCGCCACAGTGCCGTCGTTGGTAAGGGTAGTCGTCGCGAACACATCCAGAGCAGGTGGCGAGTACGCTGTGAAGAGATGACAGTCGTCACATCATCGAAGTTGGTAGTTAAATTGTATCCTATGGTAACCAGTTTTTTGCAGCAGAAATGGTGCAGTGGTCTACTATAAAATAATTTGCAGACTATCCGATTGTCTAAGCGAGACATTGGTTTCTCGCAGAAATATCATGGTTATCACTCGCTCATTGGTGACCGTGAACTTCATGCCAGCAGAGGGGGGTATATAATCACCGGCCGAACTGACGAGCCTGACACCCTATGTAGAGGGAGGGCTCAGCCGCAGCACCAATTTTTGTTACAAATACCTCGAGGATAGGGAGAGAGGAGTACTACCAATAGCGAAGTAGCATTGTTGAAATTGTGGCAAAACCTACAGATGCAAGCAGTATTTCAGACACACCACAGACGAGCAGACGATTCGGTCCAGTAGACGATGGTGACTGTAGCAGTTAGAGAGAGCAACTCTACTCTACCGAGGCAGGGTGAATACATAGAAGAATCTGCGGAACACATCAGTGGCACTAAAAACGGCGTTAATCCTGTACCGCAGAGTGTCATCGTTTCTTAATGCGCTTCAAATTAGGCGATAGTAAATGACACCTAATTTTCGTTCAACGGTTTACCGTTAACCCTGCATAGAGGACTAACTTCACTTGAAATACAACCCATGAAACAAAGCGCATGAAAAGCATTGTGACATCTTGGATGGATGGGTGAGATTTGGATACAATAATTGAATCGTTTTCTTTAATATATACGTCTAGGACGAAGAAGAAAAACATATATATATATATATATACCTCCTCTCGTCGTTTTCATTGTGAATAAAATATCGTGAATGGTGCATAAGGTAAAAAGTTGGGGTGGTGCAATAAATGAAGAAAATGGCGTCTCAATAAAATCAAGTGTATTGTTCATCGAAATGGTGAAATAATTATTAAAAAAGAAATGGTGGATTGGTAGGTAAAGGGTTTAGTTGATGCAATGTCATCTGCGAGCAATATTAGAATGCAATTTATGCCATCGAAAGGTTGGTTGTGAAAGTAAGCAATGAAGGGGTTAAGCAATACAATCGTCAAGGCAATTAGTGTTAATACAAAAGTGGAAAGCCTCGTGGCGTAAGACCATCACCCGTGGTAGGAGCAAATTCAACGAAGTCATGCTTGATTGTCAGCTAATCTTAGTTTCCATATGGATGCTGTGTCCTACAAGGCTAGCTACCACTCTGACCGCCCCGTGCAGATCTCTCAGTAATAACATAGGGTAAACAGGAGGCCTCGGGGCGTGAGACAATCTGCCGCGGTCGAGGCAAATTCCACCCGGTGGAGGAAAATTCAACGCCGTCATTTTTTATGGCCAGCAAAGTCTATTTTTTTTGGGCATGGGTCACAACAAGCCGAATGAAGGTCGCTTCAAGGAACTGGGTCTGATCTTTCTGGAGCAAAGACGACTCAGGGGGCAACTAATAGAATCATTCAAGTATTTGAATGACTTCAACGACGTATCTACAACGGGACTGTGTAAAAAAGACCTAAATGATCGATTACGAAACAACGGTCAAAAACTCAAGCACAAAGCTCGAACAACGACCTTAAGTCAGCAGTTCTTTCCGTATTTCATAGTCAGCATTTGGCATTGCCCTTCAGACGTTGTTAGTGCGGAATCAGTCAACGCGTTTAAAAATCGTCTTGACTTACATTGGGAGAGACATCCCCCACAGCCAAGGATTCCTCCTCCAGGAGTCGCACACTCTTAACTGCTAAAGCCTCCGGGGCTTCCTAAATCTGTTTTCTTTTCTCTTCCGCTCCAACTACACTGTCTGACATCTTTAACTCTGCATATCAGCGGCTATTGATCATAATTTCGTGCATTCGTGATCGTCTCTTTTGCTGAGACTCTTCTCCCTCCTCTTCTTTTTTTTTCTTCTTCTTTTCTCCCCAGTCGTTTATATCCTACTCACTAAATGGCAATAGCTCTTAGAAGGCTGGGGCGCAAGTTTCGGTGTCTCTTTGAGAATGGGCCTGTTGGTTCGTCTACTGCCGCCTATCTAATCTAATCTAGGTCAACCCATCAAACTCCCTAAAAAATTATGAACATTGCTCATGCAACTCCTTCGACCACTTATTGGGTGGACAGACAAATGTACAAATATATATATATATACTTAAATCATCAACGAACGCATCATCACCTCTCTCACTTCGTTCGCGGTCGATAACTAGCTAAGTAATGGTGCGGTGGGGGGAGGTGGGGGNCCTATTTCAAGGATGTGAGTGGTGGGGGTGGGGGGTTTGGGAGGAGGCGCACAGATAGTGCATATCAGCAATTTACGCCCTACTTACAAGCTACAAACTCAAGTTTCCCAATACATGTCATGTAACAACTTCATTACGCAGCATTCGTGCTTGGAGTTATCATGAGCATTACCGCTGAGTTGCATCTGCTTGTAAAAACTTTGAAAATTGAAGCAAACTAATTACTGCTTGCTGTATCGGTAAAATTTGCATAAGTTTTGATTTCGATCTCGGAAGTTAAATGAAGAAATGGTGAGAGATATAACAATGCAACACACGTATCATTCTATACTGCCCTGAGTCTATATCTACATCAGAACGATCCGAGTGTTGTTTCATTTCATTTTTTTTTGTACTACACGAAAGTTTTTAGCGTCGATGTTCATACTTCTTTTCTTTAAATCAGGTTACCATACCGAAATCAATTTGGTTCATTATATATATATATATATATATTTTAAGAAGACACAATAGAGGGGTCAACAATGTTTTTTCTTCCTTATATTCCTACTGAATAAACGGCAAAAGCAGTGGTTGTACGCACACATCACTCCTGGCGACATCCTTCGATTTCCATTTTTTTCTAAAGCACCATTCATAAAAAAGGTGATTATTTGAATGGTATCTGTTATTTTAAGATATAGCAAATGCTCTGACATTGAAAAGAGGAAATAGACTACATCATACATAAGGCAATGGAAAGATGAAGTGAACCATCCCAAGAGTGGGGCAGAATCCAAGGCTTGATTGAGCGACACGCCTCGAGGAGCGCATGTGTGAGAATATGCTACCATTCTCAGCTTGTCACCAGTACTCACCAGACTCTCAGCTTGCTACCTGTACTCACCCAACCCTAAGTATGCCACCAGGTCTCACCGGACTATAAGCTTGCCACCAGTACTCACCAACCTTAAGTATGCCACCAGGTCTCACCAGACTATAAGCTTGCCACCAGTACTCACCAGATTCTAAGCTTACCACCAGTACTCACCCAACCTTAAGTATGCCACCAGTACTCATCCATCCTTAAGTATGCCACAAATACTCACTCAACCTGAAGCTTTGTTATATATTGTAGTTCTGGCGTGGTGGCGTTGTAATTTGAGTTCGGATTGTGTTCGTGTTGAGTTCGTCACTGTACTTGGTTGTGAGAGAAAACTTCAAGGCCGAGTATAGTTATCAGGCTACAGTTTGGATGGTGAAGGAATGCCGTCAAGATCTTCTTGTTTATTTACATCTTATTATACAAGACTTAGAAGATATGATCCAATAAGTAGCAACATGCTACT
>LQNS02278150.1:6309971-6323281 GCA_001587735.2 Parhyale hawaiensis
TATTATATTTCTAACTTATTTATTACCGTTACAGATCCCTCAATGTTTATGACTTTGTCCATCTTTAGTTTTTCAAGATTGCTTATCTAATAAATTAACTAATGGATGGCCTGTTTGATATTCATTGAAAATTCAAGTAAAGTCATTCGGGAGATGCGAAGCCCGTCAAGTGTTGAGAGCTTCATCGCTCTCCCCGGTGTAGGGCATAGAACCGCCCCTACAGATAGCATCTACACCCTTCTGAACCCCACTGGAGTGGGGTGTCACATTAATGGTCACGCAGTAATTGCGCTCAGTTATGCTGGTAATATGGTCCTCGCTTCTCCCCATTCTAGTGGGTTGCAAAAATTGGTCTCAATTTGCGAGGGCGAAGGCAGCAACTGTGTATTGAATATATTGCTGTTAAAACTGTTTGTATGTACATTAAACCTAGGAGAAGTAACCTGCCCTCCGATAAAGTCACTCGACTTAATGGTGTCGATCTTTCCTATGTAGACAGCTTCTCTTACCTGGGTCATAAAATCACCAATGATTTTCACCAATGATGGTATTACCTGATCTTAGAATCTAATGTAACTTCAGTATTAATCTGTTTCCTGTGTACCATGTCCCTATTTCTACGGTACCTAATAGATCATATTATTATTATTATTATTATTATTAGGCAACCAAACTAGATGCAACATTGGAAACCATGAAGTGTCATAACCTAGGCAACCACAAAGGGGTGTAAAATACCTAGGCAGTTATGTGATATTATATTGACAACCACGATGTGCAGCTTTCGATAGTTCCAGTAATGAATGGTTGTACCAGCTATTAATTGTTATATTTTAATATCATTTACGACTTTCTTGGTGCCTCTATCTCATCGTTAAAAATGTATTTTTAATCCATTGGCTGGTACCAATGTATTATTACTGTGTATTTAATTCATTTTTCTCAACATTGCTGGGTTTTCCAGGCCGCACTTTTGTTTTGGCTATTGGGATGAGGTCTCTCAAAAGTTCTACAAACATCAATATCAGAGGTTATTGCTTCAAATCCATCATAGGAAAAACTCAATTGCATGTGATTTTGAAGTGCATTACGTGTAGTATCTATAAGCCGCCAGTTATCTCTATTTAATTTTAACCTTCCTAGAAATTATGATCAATATTCAATTTTTCTTGGTGTCCGAAGGTATGATGTATATCGCCTACTGAAGATATATGATTGTGAATTTAGTTTCCCTACTTTACAACACATTCCATGTGGTACGATGAAGAAATTAATCTTTGTTTGAGATCTCTGTGATTATTAGAACTCATTTTACTAACAATTACGTAAATCTGCCTCCAGGCCCAATTGCGAGAGACCCGATTTCAGTGTCCAGTCAATGTATGGTGTGGTCTATGATCCACTATATGATAATGCACAGATGTTGGTTGCTTGCTTCGAGCTTGCTCCGGGCTTGCTGGCTCTTCGGTTGGTCCTTCCATCCGGCTCGCTGTTAAAAATTTAGATAGAAGCTTAATCTACAGAAAATTAAGTTGATATATCATCAAGTTTCAGCCCATACAATTACGACGACATACATAGCTTCTGAAATATAGGCTCAAAGGAAGAAATACTGCATTTTCTAAAGATCACTCCGCCTTGAAAAGTAGCTCGGTACTATTAGATATGATGATTCTTCTTCTGAGCGTGGTAGATGCAAGGCCAAATCCTTGATACAGTTTTTTTATACTATCGGGAATAGGCTTTATTGCATATTTTTTTAATGAATTTCTCCGTAACAGTTAGTGAGGCTCAGTCTTGGTTGGAGTTTTCGTTCATTTCATGCATAATCCATTTCAACTATTCTTTCTTTAGCTGAATTTCTTTTCGGCAAATGAACTTCACGCTAAACGACGCCAAATCATATTAAATTTAAGAGGGTTAATTAAAGCTTTTTCATTTAACTTACACTGCAGCCAAATTTCAACCTCTAAAGGCTCAACTATCGGCTGGTATACAGGTTACGGTCAGACCTGAACATTTCCGGTGAATTCTTTTGATTGGAATTTTTTTTTGTTTGGTACTGCTGTACTTTTTAACAATTCCAAACCGATATTCACGCCTCACCTTGCAGGAGGGATATTTTACTCTCGCAAACTCAGGGAGGTACAACTTGTATTTCTTCAACAGAAGATCACGTTTTCAGATATGAGGCCAATTTTACGGCAAAACCTACACCGAAACAGGAAAAATAAAAGGCCTCGTCACATAATTACTGTAGTCATATCTGAAGCTGAGACCTCATTTTCATTAACTCTTACACGAACTTAGTTTTCGAAAGCTGGAGTGACAGAATTTTTTTTTTTTTGTTGGAACACATGCACTACTGCGAATCTTTATTGAGCCAAGGAGGTACTTACTAATTTTTCCGTGTTGTTTCTTTCTACTGTTTCCATAAATTTTCTTGCTCCTTGTCTTTGAGGTAATTTTCAGGATACTAAGACGGTTGCTGTAGGCATATTGTTTGAAATCCATCGCTCATGGATGAAACAATTCTACACGCTATTGGGGTGTATGTGCAATTTACGTGCCATCATTCATGATGGCAGGGTACGCTAGGGCTAAATTAAGATAGTGACAGGCTGTCCGTCGGCGACACTGCTGTGCAATGCGCAGCATGGCATGTGTAGCGAACCCTTCCCGTCCTCCTGACTTTACGAGCAGTTTGGAGCATGAAAATTTAATAACAATAATGCATGGAATCTCTGCAATAAGGGTGTTTTACGGATGCGTTTTTAATTTGCAGTCAGTATTCCAAGTTTTAAATTGTTATGTAAATCCAAGCACAGCAGCAGTTCTAATCAGTAGCCTCATAGAAGTGCTCACTAAATTTTAACAACGCCCTAACCATTCTCTGTAGTAAGTTTTAGTTCTAGGGTTGCTAAACACAGCAGCCGCGATATAAGTCAAGAGGTCATAAACTGAAAAACGAAGATAATCCCTTAACCATCGCTGCCCAAGCAGCATATTTCAGTAAACAAATAAATATCCTAACCCTAAAGGTTGAAACCTCTCAAAAAGACTATAACGCTCAGCGGAGCAGTACATTGACGAGAGTCCATAAAAAATTGAAAATCCCGAACTTGAAAATGCCATATTTTTCGCAACAATTGAAACACTGGTTTTTCAACCAGAAATCCAAAGTGTTTCAATTAGCGTGAACTCTGTTTCGACTAATGTAAAAGTCAAAGGTCGGCATCTCCGATTATGTTTCGATGGTACTTATGATGGCAAAATCTGTGGTACGATGGCCATGGCCATCGTTCTTACGATTGCGATGGCAATATCATCCCTCCATCGTCATCGGTACCAAAATTCGCCAATTTTCATCGGCTATGACCTACGATGAAATCACCATAGGCGATGGCCATCGTAGGGCGTCACAATCGGCGAGAGACCATCGCATTAACACATTTTAAAAATGCAAACATCTCAGACCACAAACATTGAATCGATTTTCAAATCAGTAATACTATTCCTAGCTGATAAAAAGTGCGAATTTTAAGGCCCAGGTATTGATTGACATTGTTAGATCTGAAAAATGTACTAAGATAAACTTTGTAACCCCCTCTTTGTTTCAATGTTACTAAAGACAATTTTTAAAAGTCGTAAGGCTGTTTTTGTGTAGTTTTTGCCTTATTTCATTTATATCGGAACTACAACCAATGACGATGCCCATCGTATGCCATCGCCGATGGCGTACTCAGTCATATTTCATTGAACCATTTCTTCCTCAAAGCACCATCACCGATGGAGAAAATGGCCATCGCCGATTGTATGATACGATTTCCATCGGACCATCGCTATCGCCAGGCTCTGATAAAAGTAAACTCTCTCATATAATGTCACATTTGTCGGCTAATGATCAACACTAAAATGATTGTCGTGTGTTTATGTATTTATTTCAGTGTACCATGTCAGCTCTTAACGAAATAGATGGCGAAAAATAGGCCAGGTTGTAGATTTTTTAAAAAAAACTAGCTCTTCCGTGGAGATAGATGACTGGGTTGCAGAAGATGGCAAAAGTGAAATCCATATCTTCTAATTTGAATGCATTTCTTACTTGAAACGGTTCCTGTCATCGCAACAATGAAAATATTTGCAGCTTCTCTTAGCGCTGCCCTGCGAGTCTGATTTCATAACTTTCTTCGGACATCATACCATATGTCTGCTGTCAATTCACGACGCATAAATTGAGTAGATGATCAGCGAAGCCCACACGAACCGACGATTTTTCACTTGGCAGTAGACACAATAATTTCTTCTAGCTTGCTGTCTTTCTTTGACGGGGCAGTTTTCGCCTCTGGAGAAAAACATATATATTATGAAGGCTAATCCTTCGGTATCTTGGATACGCGCCGGGAAATTAATTAAATTCACTAATATTTTGCTGCTGATAAAGGCGGGGACGATTGTGCTGCTTAGGTTAACTGAAAAGGAGTCTTATCTTTTATGACAATTTGAGATAGCAGTTGCGGCGTATCCTTCAGAAACATTGGTAACAAAAGTATGTTAAATGAAAACGGTCTTCAGTAATTCCTCGCTGTCATTTCTGAAAGCACGGGTACTCTAGATAGTAAATAGCTTGCTGAATTATTTCACTGATTGTTTTACTTACCTAATGATATAAAAATCAGTTTCAGAGCTGGCTGGTCTTTCGTCTATGACATCTGACACCTTGGAAGCTACTGAGCGTGAGTGGACCTCTACGTCCTCCTTTCAAACAATTGCTTGTAATAGTTTGTTTAAACCTATCGATTGAGAGCCAATTACAATTAGGCAGCGCGCTAATTACATACTTCGGCGAAGCTACAAACGGTACTTTGCTCAGAAGTTATAAATGATCGGCTCGCAGTTATAGGACAAACAGTGTGCTGCTAGTAGTAGTGCTCCGTTGCAATAGCGTTCTGTCAGCGATTTCTGTTTGTGGACTAATAAATTTCATCAACTGGAAAACTCATTCTTTGACAGAAATGTACATTTCTTAATAAATTGTGACAGTAGGCATTTTCTCAGCTTTTACCTTTAGGAATTATTGATCCCTAGTCAAAGTTTATTTATCACTAAAATTTTGTTAGGTACGAGGATTAGTAGCGTTGCCACTAGGCTCCTAGTAGCAACGAAAGTTGTTACTTGGGCACCGGGCTTTTAGCACCTGGGCGACGTAAAGCGACATAGTAATGAGGCGCCTTATCTTCGGGTTGGGTTCGGTTATCTTCCTATAGTGTGAGTGGTCTCTTCGGTGCATTTACCCAAACGGTTACCAATAGTCAAATTGACAATAATTTAAACTTAATAGAGGTAAAGTAAACTTTGACTGCACTTTTCCCTAGAAACCCACACTCACTGGTTTGTGCGGCAGACATAGAGCATATGACCGCAGAGGAGTAAGTACAGCTGCAGATGAGGATGAGTTGCTAGAAAATATGCCGCCGAAACGGAAGGTTTAACGAACCGCCACCCCCATCCCCACCTTAAAGTAAGTACCCCCACGATAGCTACGCGCACCAAGCAAATTTTCTGCTTTAGCTCGCCAAGCGCCTTTGAGAAAAACGGCACTTGACCAGGGGATCGTTCCGGGGACCCTCAGCACTACTGTGCAGCATGCAACGTCTGCTGCTACCCTAGGTATAATGAGAGAAATGGCGATGATGATTGCCTATCATTAGGAACGATTGTCCAGGAGAAAATCAACCATTGTATGAAAGAGACGTCTTTTGAGAATTTACGAATGCCTTGCCGCCGATAGACGTTTTAATCGGTCAGACGACGAGAACCTTCTATCAAATCAACAGGGCGCGGCCGATAATTGCCGGCGAAGCAAACTATAATTTTGACTGGGGAGTACTATTGGCCCTGCTGTTGCATGTGTGAAATTGCCTCTTATTACCATGCAAAAGTTAGAGCATTTGACTCAAATTAGGGAGTAAAAGTTAGCAGATCGCCGATAGAGGCGCAGGGCACACACACACACGCATCAATGATGTGGTGGGCTTATTTGTTAGGTCGATGTCCTTCGTAATTACTGAGAATTTTCACTCGAATTTCATGGTAGTATATTAGAGTGTTTCAATTGCGATTTTTCTTCGAAAAGTGTGCTCGAGCTTCAGACAAGGCAGTAACTAATTAGCAACGGAATCTCTTCATTGCTTGAGCCTGTGACCTGAGATTACGCTAGACCCTATGAGCGATTCATTCAACATACTGATTTCCATACAAAAACACTGATATCTCCTAATAGAAAGGTTTTTGTCAATTGAGACTATTACAGTGCAAATTCAGAAAACTAATTAAATGCCGGCGGTCCGCCAATACTCCAATAGCGACCTAGAGTTGTCGCTAGTGTTGGAATTTTCGCACATTCGGGTGAAGCTAAAGGTAGAGTCAACTTAGACCACACCCTCATCCGGGAAACATACATGCACTGGTTTGTGCTGCGGGTATAGGCCCACTGGCCCCAGATGAGTGAGTGTAGTCGCAGTCGCCCTCGGGTCACCATGAACTATGGCGCCAATTTGACGGAAGGAACAAATGACCCGAGACCCCACCCCCCTCATCTCTGAGGAAGGCAGTTCCGCCACAGCGCTGAGCATGCACACACAACTGCCGAGTCAGCACAAAAAGATTTGCAAAGAGCTGGAGTGTCTGGCGGAGATTCGAACCAGCGAGCGATACAATCATGGTGTTAGAGCTGAAACCGGAAGCATGCAGCTACCCGCTGCTCAGAAAATCAATTTAGCCATCCTATTTCTTAAATTTCGTCGATTAATAATAGAACCAGCGTTTACTAGTTAAAAACGATGGCGTACTGCCGTTTCCATAATAGTTTGACGCCTCAAATGCTCGAGCAATGATTTGGCTGTTGTCTGGATCAAGCTAGCACCGTACTTTGTGGAATACGCACAACAGTTTGTTAAGTTTATCAATTATCGTATCAAGTATACGTAGATTTTTATTTGCAGTGCTAGTTGAAATGTTTGCACAAGATTTAATACGCTTCTCATTTGCTCATTGCTCTAACTGTGCTTTCATCATTGCTAAAAAATATTGCTACTTCTGGCTTTGTTTACTTTCATCACATTTATTTAATTAAAATGCTCATCTTATTTGCGAGACCAGTTGACACCGGACGCGACAACTGGATGCGACTGGCGCCGGAGCGGGACGTCTGGAGAAACCTGGTTACAGCGGCAAAGGGTCTTCAAGGCCCGGGACTACCGGAGTGAGTGAGTGAGAGTGAATGTAATTAATCTTTATTATTAATAATTCAATACTGCAGAGGCCATTTTACACACAGATGCAAACAACGATGCTATAGACAACTGTGAAATAGCCGGCCTTACTTACGCGTTTGATGTGATGTCGGAACTGAAAGTCGTGCAATGTTACCGCGTAAAGGGATTCAGCGTCGCATACGTGGAATACATGGAACAAAATTACTATCGCATTAGTGCGTGATCGGATAACCGGATCCCACATTAATGAAAGATCGCCAGTATATGCTAACAACAAGGCTTATAAGTTAAGTAGTAGATTCATAGAGCAAAAATTACATGCAACAAACAATCTTCTTATATAATTATATACAAACTATGCAGAAGCTTTACGATAGCAATAGGTTCCTTCATGCACCGTCATGTAACGTTAGAAGCTAAAAGAAGTAACATCAGGAAAAGACATAAAGAAGAGCTATGGCAGAAACAGCCAACGTCTGCAGGTAATTACTAAGATTGTTTGAACATTTAACATTCTTCACGCACCATATCATTTCTGTGCCAAAAAAGTAATATAAAAGACATAGAGAGATATGAAATGAGAAACAGATTACGGCTGTACATAGACAGCAGCAAAGAGCGTTTAAATAGCTGCTTGTGAGAAGCACGAGAGCGTGTCATTTCAGTCATGGAAAAATGCGACCTCAATACAGAATCATAACTCATCACTACTTAAGCTTCGAACATTCAAAATTTGTGTTGAAAGTTAACCCTCCTGAAGCAAAAAGTTAACACCTTGTTTTACAGCGTAGCTGGTCTATGTACAATATCGAAATAGTGATATTCATATATATACATGGAAGAGAGACGGGCTTACAAACACACACAAGTACATGAAAGAAAGGGTTAATAGAACAGGGTTACCAGTATTTATTATTCTTTCTTGAAGACTGCAGGCATATCGTCCACAAGGATACTTAGACATTCTACACCATACGACGCACATACATCACTGGCTCCTGTGCATCTGAGAACAACTACCAGCCACCAAATACATCACTGCAGTTCCCGCTGTCGTTGATGCCACCTCTGTCACACTTATATTCCTACTCCGGTCTTGGACACTGTCACTCTTGGCTGCTGCTGCCGATGGTTGTCAGTTGCTTAGCTGACTATCTTTATTCATGTCAGGGCTACGCATCGAGCAGACGTACTGGGTAGGCAGTTTTTATGTAAGCGCCATTGTCAAGGTGCTCCGTCATAAGGCAGTTAGGAAATTTAAGCCTTGCCGCCGGAGCTGAGTATCTAGAGGCTTGCGTGTACCTATAGACAGATGTACCTATGGTGATAAATATAGGAGGGGGTAGTTGGCCTGTCTGTTGTGCACTGGCATTTCAAGTGAACCAATGTCTGCTCCGTGCCAGGGGAATTTGCGCATTTCAAGTTGCAATTTTTACTCCAATATATTTCCTTTACTATCTCCTCTGAACATCTGATTTATCCTCTGCGGTATTTTTGCCCGCTTGAGAGGGGACTCGAAAGGGTTGCCCTGCCCCAAACAGAAAAAAAAATTAATGATAATAAACCCTTTGGCGGGTGCTCTCCCGTCCCGTAACATTACTTCTTTGAGGCACTTCAAGTTAGTTTTTACTTCCTCGTCAGAGTCGTTACTATGTAGAATGATGTTTGCCTCTTAAAGTTTCTCTCATTGTTCCGAAGAGATGACAGTGTGAAGGCGTTGAATCTATTGAGTACCGAGAATACGTTGAAGTTGCCCACTATAAGATGTAAAAGTCAGCAGGAAAATTTTTGGCGACTGTACTTTGGGATGCTCATGGGGTCAAACTATTTGATTTCTTGCTAAGAGGAGATATAATTAACTCTGAGACCTACATTGAGACCCTGACGAGGCTCAGAACAAGAATCCGACATCCGACAAGTGAGACTCAGCTTGGTAGTAGACAAAGTCCTTCTGCATGACAATGCACGGCAACACACGTGTGGACAACAGAGACTATCGCCACCAAGAAACAAAGCGCGTAACGCTCGTACTCACCTGCAACCAGCATTGAAAATGAAGTCTCATTGACCCATCAACCAACAGTACAGTTGAACAGCCTACGAGCATCTATCAATGTTATACTAAACGTCTATAAACGTTATTTATTTCTTTTTATTTACTTGCTTGTTCGCACACACTGTGTGTTATTATACATAGAGAAAAATCAACTGAGCATAGAAGCTATCGGAATCTGATAGATAATAATTTCCTTCAGGCGTCAGGACTGGGTGGACACTTAAGGAACGTCGTAACCTGGATAGCGATTGCTGTTTACGTCGAGTGAACTAGAGAATTACAATTCAACAATTTTCGTCACCTAGCCAGTATCAGAAGCTAACTAAGACGATTGAAGAATTGCATCAGTTTAATTTTTTTTAAAGCTAAAAGGAAAATCAGTATTCGCTATAAGAATTTAAGAAATTTGAGCGTTGAAGATTTAAACGGGGTGATATAGTGGGGGAAGATAAATATTCGTTCACTATGAAATTCTTTATTTCAAAAATTTAGCGAACCAAAAATAAATGTACTGATGCTGCATTAGTATTTTTGCGTAAACAGTACACACGCAACAACAAAACAAATAAATTCCTATGTAACTGAACTTATGTAACAATTAGTATATTTTGGGTAGAAAAAACATTCGTACAACACACAAAAATCCTTTTAAAACAACATTTAATATTTTGTGGCCTAAACTTTGTTCAGTTCAAGCAATTAATCTCTTGCTGTGTTTTTTTTTTTTCACTAAGCCTTGACATGTTTCCTGAGGGATTTTAGCCCATTCTTCCTTGCAAATTTCTTTGAATTCTGAAATGAACTAAGGCCGCTTCTCATTAATGTTTAATTTCAGAGATCGTCACAAATTTTCTATCGGATTCAAAACCGGAGACTGGCTTGGCCATTCTAGTTGTTGTACATGATTATCACGCTGTATGTTTCGGGTCGTTGTCCTGCTGAAAAATGAATTCTTGCGGTAGCCCGAGTTTTTGAACCGGCGCATGCAATTGTTCCCTCAAAATGTTCTGATACATGTGAGCGTCCATTCTCTTTTCTACGATATGAATAATACCTGTTCCACGTGATGAAAAGCATCTCCAAATCATGACGTTACCACCACCAAAGTTCACAGTGGGAATGGTGTTTTTGGTGCGAATGCCGTTCGTCCTTCCTCCACACATTGTTCTTTGAATTTCGTCCAAATAGCCTAGCTCTATTTTTGTCTCATCCGACCACAACACGTTTTCCCTGAACGACTCAGGCTTGTCCTTCTGCTCACGGACGAACTTCAGACGAGCTTCCCAATTGCTTTTCGGCAACAGGGGAGTTTTGCGAGGAGTTCGAGAACTTAAACGGTGTTGATGAAGGTCTCGGCTTATTGAGCGAAGGCTAACTCTTGTCCCTGCTGCTAGCAAGTCATCTTGAAGCTCTTTGCGAGTACTCATGGGATTTTCGGACTCATTCTTGGTCATTTTTCTTGAAGCTGTAGGGAAAATCTTCTGCGGCCTGCAGGATCTAAATTAGTTTTCGACGATATCCGAAGTTTTAAACCTTTTGATAAATCATCCGATGGTGGTCAGCGGTATTTTGAGCGTCTGAGAAACTTGCCTATAACCTTTCCCGGATTTACATTCTTTAACAATCAACTTTTTTATAGAATTCGCAAGCGCCTTGCTTTTTGCCATGGTTACCACCTTTTACGATATCTCGCGAAATAATGGCCCCGAAGTTGTTCATGGACTATAGTAGACTTCTGACGTAAATTTAGACGGTTCTAGACAGTTCTTAAACGGTCAAATTAATTATAAGACGAAAATATCGTTTTGTACGAATACATTTTTCAAACCCAGATATATGAAATGTTATATAACTGACTATAATTTTTTGCTTTGTTGACATTATATCAATTGATAACACTTAAATACAGTTACTGTATCAATATATTTATTTTTGGTTCGTCAGATTTCTTTAAATAAACAGTTTTATGGTGTACAAATATTTGCCTCCCTCCCACTGTAAATGGGAGAGGGACGCCTGAGCTCGGCTGCATAAACGTGCTTGTAAAATGAAAGGTGATACGGAAAATACAATTGACTCCAAGATAGATACCGTATATTGATCAATTGCTTACAGGCACAGCGGTAAATACTCTTTTGAGAAGCATAGAAGATGGTGATGGGAGCATATGGGTCACGGGCCGTCTACAGTACCACACCAAGGATTTGTGAACTTTATTCCTTTCTGTATTTATTGATTTATTTACTTGCTTGTTTGTGCATATATTCTTCGCTTTAGGATAGGCAGCAATTCGAGCGTTGAAGATTACTTCGACTGTATCCGTGATATGGAAGATAGACCTGAGCTCGGCTACATAAACGTGTACGTTCAATATAAAGCTGATATGGGAAATACAACCATACTGTCATATATTTGAAAATCAAAACAGTACATTACACACCGTTGAGTGATTATTTGTTCGCATATTTGTATGTATTGTGCCACGACCTTAATGAAATAGGCGAAAAATTGGCCAGGTTGCAGATTTTGTAATTAAGATGAGTTTTCCTGGAGATCGATGACCAGGTTGCTGCAGATAGCGAAAGTGTTCTTCTTATTCATTTATCCGAATGCACTTCTTGCTTGAAACTCTTCTTGATATCAAAGCAGGAGACACTTTCAGCTTCTCTTAGCTCTGCCATGGAGTCTGATATTAATAACTTTCTCCGTACGGCGAAACAAATGTTTGCTCTTAATTTACGACGTATAAATTCAGTAGCTGATCGATGAAGCACTCACGAAGCTATTATTTTTCTCGATGCATGAAACAATTATTTTTTCCAGCTTGCTGTCTTCCTTTGACGGAGCAGTTTGGGCTTCACCAGAAAAAACTTAGATGTACTGAAGGCTTATCCTTTGTTTGGTAGAATACACGGCGAGAAATTTAATTTCCATTCAATTGAGTCCTGCCGTTACGCGCTCTGCTTCTCGATCGGCCCAATTGAGTGGAAAGTATCAGTCACCATATGAGACGACGAACTAGCAAATAAGGCCATCGTATCGATGATGCATGTGTGCCCGATCGTCTGAAACGGCGTTCTGCTAACTTTTACTATATAGTTTGAGACTCAACTTCTATAACTTTTACAGCGGTAATAAAAATCAAATTTCACTCATGGAACACTTGACCTCCTTAGGACTTCTAATTATTAATGTAGCTTTCGAACTATCGGCTACTCTGAGGCACGAAATTATCTGTCATTGTCATTGAAAGTTCTAACAGTTACTCGAAGTACTTATCGGATGGATAGCGTCATTTATAACTGCAGGCCGCATGTGGTACACATGAGCGGGCCGTGAGACTGTACCACAGTTACTCCTCTCGTGCAAAAAATAAGTAGCTACATTGTGCAATACTGCCAACTAAACCCATGGTTGCAAGAAAGAGGTTATGGTGAGCAGCTGCCATGCTGAATACTCGTGACGATAACGAGACGAGAGAAGGAGCAAACGATATGCTATCCAAGGGACCTAACCTTGAATGACCAGGGTATAACTGACAAGGGTATAGCTGACAGGGGTATAGCTGAAAAGGGTATAACTGAAAAGGGTGTAACTGACAAGGGTATAACTGACAGGGGTATAACTGACGGGGGTAAAACTCACAAGGGTATAACTGAAAAGAGTATAACTGACAAAGGTATAACTGACAGGGGTATAACTGAAATGGGTGTAACTGAGCAGGGTATAACTGAAAAGGGTATAACTGACAGGGGTATAACTGACAGGGGTATAGCTGACAGGGGTATAATTGGCAGGGGTATAACTGAAAGGGGTATCACTTACAGGGGTATAAATGGCTGGGGTATAACTGACAGTGGCATAACTGACATGGGTATAACTGACAAAGGTATAACTGACAAGGGTATAATTGACAAGGGTATAATTGACAAGGGAATAACTGACAAGGGCATAACTGACAAGGGCATAACTGACAAGGG
>LQNS02278150.1:6336579-6348437 GCA_001587735.2 Parhyale hawaiensis
AAGAAATTCAAGGGACTAGGGCACAGCTCCCAATACTTCCGTGGATTAGCTCTTTAATTCGATTGTATCTGTGATACGGACGTGGAAACAGCCACTCGGTTGCAAGAACGGGTAAGATAATTTCAAAGTTGCTCGGGAAAATGCAACTGGAATAGGTAACATACAAATTGAATTTGCTCACAGACTGCGTGTTGAATATTCGTTAGAGACGCAAAAAATCTGTTGATAGTGAACCGTATGAGCAGCTCCTTGACTGGCAGGAGAAGACGGCCGAATAGCGTGTGGTTTATAACCAGCTAAATAACACCTGCTTGATTGTGAAAGCAAAGACGATCGTGATGACGACCCAACGGGTCTCGGGCCGTCTAGTATATAAATAAAAACACGACGTGAATTATCATATAGTACTGATTTGACGCTGTAGGTTTCTCTTCAAGTATTTCACGGGCACTGGGCAGTAGACAACTATTTCATCTAGCTCACTGTCTTTCTCTGAGAGTGCATATTTCGCTTCAGAGGCCAAAATTTTAGCACTTCAGTGAAGCAGAGAGTTAAGTATGGACGACGGTATTATGTATACAGAGCACTAATATTGCATATAAGCTGACTGGAGGGGCATTCAAGTGAATTGCAATGGTTTAAACGAAGACATGCTATCAATGGAGAGATGAAGCGCCTATGTGGCACAGTGACAAGAAAGACTTGAAGCACAAGGGTTAAAGAAGGAAAATAAGAGTTGCTAATAAGCGCGAGGGGAAAAATGTGGAAACGGCAAGTCAAAGTAGATAGAAACAAATCGGTTATTGCGTGGATTTTTTCACGCACCCACGGGTCCACTCGTCTAAAATAAAATAAAAATTACTGCATTAATATGTAACTTCCAGGACCAGTGGAAATTTCACGGTCGTTTAATGTTCTCATTTTCTCAAATGAAGCAATCCTAGCCTAGGCTACTATAACTCACTTCAATTCAACCTAATACAGATCCTCAGTCTAACCTACCCCCAATATACCGCCTATCTCTTACTCATTACGACCTGCGTCTAACCTAAAGTTTGCTGCATACGGGAGTCGAAACATGGGAATGTTTCTCCCTATTCTTCCCATTACGATGTTGTGTATGCAGTTTCGGCTTGTCTCATATTATTGTATATATTCAAAAACTGTTTAAACTCCGAGCCGCCGCAGCTATTCCGCTACAGCGAGGGCCACTTCCTCAGTTTCTGTGAATTTCTATTGAGTTGCAATTGGCAATTGTACATAGTTATTTCGAACCAATGTGTCTTAACAAATTCAGCCGTCGTCATCCGCACAGAAACATCTATTCCAAATTAATAGATTCAGCCGTTGCCACCCGCACAGAAACGTGTATTCCAAGATAATAGATTCAGCCGTTGTCACCCGCACAAAAACATGTATCCCCAAAACGGGAAGCACTTTCTTATTTCGACTCGTAGGTACGAGGCTTAACGTAGCCCGAGTAGTATGCCAACTTGATACAATATCATCAGTGGACCTTTCAGATCTTTTGCCCGCAAATTTCTCGCCCTTGTATTCCATGATATAGGCATGAACACAATATAAAAACAAATGCAGCAATCTCCCTCGCCGGAAGCGTTTTTCCCATTGTTTTCTTCTGTATCTACACGCCTTCGCTAACTTTTAAATTGTTTCTAATCGTTTGAAGGTATTATTATTATTCAGGCTATCACATCTTCGACATTTCCATTTTTCATCGGTGAATTTGTTGATTTCACTTCAATTACGGGACCCGTGGTTACTTTGTACTTTACATGGGCTATAGCTTTCCCACAAAATGAAGATACAACAGACACAGCCCCTTTTCAATAATTTATTCATGTCGCCGAGAGCACTTTTTCTCTTAGCTTAAGTGATTTCTTTGAACATCAGGCTCTCACTTCAAATATATTTTAAAATGAAGCAGTTCAGAACAGCTCGCTGCACTTTATTCAGCTTACGATTTTTTTTCCATATTTGGATCGTTATGCGGCCTCAGCAACGTGAATATTTAAGATATGAAAATCAGTACAGTATGTAGGGATGATACCTGTAAAATGAACTTCATGTCTTTATTTCGGAAGTGACTGAAAATTTCTTCTAGGGCAAGCAAAAATAGAAGACAGCTATGGTTGAACTTCCTTCCAGCGAAAATCGAAGCTTCCTACTAGTTAAATTCCCCCTATTTAAAACTGAAAAGCGTAACGTACAGACGCATGGATGGACTTGCAGAAAAACGAAGGCTCAAGCAGAATTATGATATAGATGCAAAACTAAGAAGATTCTTGTCTTGTACATATTAAACGCGCTACGTTGTAAAGGAAATATCTTTCAGATTGTAACATCAAAATCTTTATAGTAGGTACAATTTGAATTTCACCCAAAGATGAATCTAATTTGCAGTTTATTGTGGTCAGTAGATTGAAATTTCATGTAGCTAATTTAGAATCTTATGAAAATACTGCCTGCCCTAAGTTTCATTCTTGAGCCACTGTATATTCGTCATATGTATCGCCGCAGTTACCTTTCAGTGATTTTTTTTAACTTCAACTGTGAGTTTGTCCACTCTGCTCAAATTCGTTTTTGTAACCTTCAACTAGTTCTGAATTTTCACTGTTATCTTTACCACGTTTTACTGGTCGGAGACGTATTTTCAGAAGGTCTTAACTTTGTGCTTGGACGATAATCCTCACATTGCTTTTGCTGCGTCTCTTCAGGGTCAGGTAAATGTAGCTGCAGTTACCAACTGACTTGTTGTGCTTTGAGTGTGAACAGCAATTCCATGAAAAGATGTCGAAAACTCTCCCAGAGCTGCAAGTGACATAGATGCTCCTGGTGAGATATCCGATTCAACTAATTCTGATGATTGAAGTTGTCAGGAGGATTCCCTGACTGCAACCACGAGTCACTCTCTGCGCGATCAAATGGCAAAAATAAACCAAATGATCAGTTTTCTAAGAGGATTCGACCCAACGAAGAAAACGAAGCCGGGGCGACCTTCCAGGAAGCAAGCGTCAAAGAGTTTAGCATCGGAAGTCTTCATATCGGAGTTTTTGAACAAGGTGGTCGAGTGTATTGTACAGGTACATTCAGTAAATATTGATCTAATTGATGCGCTCAAACGACTCGAAGGTCAAAATAGCTCAATGAAAGAAACCATTGATATAGTACAGAATAATCGAACATCTTACGCGGCTGTAGTGAAGAGTTGCAACAACAGAGCTGGTACCCATTCAACAACCGAGCCGAGGCAATCTACTTCGCACACATCCGAAAGCAACAGCGGATCTTCTAGTGATGGAACGATTAGAGATGTGAACGGTGACTCGATCAATTGAAGTAGGAGTCGTTGGGATCGACTTTGAAGTTTCGGGGAAAGAAAGTTGAATTGAAACGCAGTGCAATTTCCTTTCAGTTACATGTGGTGAAAGTACACATATTATGAGTGTAATGAAAAGTTAAAGATTGCATAAAAATGAGATGTAACCTAAACTTTTACTTCAGATTTTACTACAAATCAATGGCTATCTATGTCCTATTTTTAATCAATGCATTACCCTAGGAATTTATCCTGATGTTCTTAAACTAGCTCGAATCATTTAATTGTATAAATCTGGTAATAAGGATATAGCATCTCATTACAGACCAATATCAATACTTCCCCTACTCAATAAAGTTTTTGAAAAATTAATCCAATCACGCTTAATACAGTTTCTAGATATCCACACGTTTAAATGACTCTCAGTACGGTTTTAGATGAGGCAGAAACACAATGCAGGCGATTTTTACCTTAGTTCATGACTTCACGAGCAACAATGGGCATCACGTGGGGCCCAGGTGGGAAGAACATAGGGGCCCCAGGTGGGAAGCCCATATTGGTCCCAGTTTCTTTTTTTAAAACCCGTGTTTGAATGGATCCCATGTGGGAAACCCGACATTTGTCCATGCAAATCGCAGCTGGGCCCCATGTAGTGCAACCCACATGAGCATGAGGGGGGATGTTACCAACGGGGCCCATGTGGGAAGCCTACGCAGTAAAGCTGGGATGTGCTTAGGCAAGTGTTGTGTTTCCCACATCGGATCCATTTAAAACGGTTTTTTAAAAAGGAGCTGGAACCCATATGGGCTTCCCAGATGGACTCCATTGCGAACATCCCTTCTTTTGCACATATGGGCGGGAGAAGTGATGTTCCCAATAGGGCCCGTCTGAGAAGCCCTATGGATCCCTGCTACATTTCAAAAAGTTTTTGAATAGAAATCTCGAGAGAGACCCAGACTTTGCCCATGCAAACCAACCTACAGGCACCACTTACCTTACACTGACGCCTTATCCCACTCAGCCACTGAGTCCTCTTTACATCACACGTCAGATTGCTGCTAAAGCTGAAGCTCGGTAAACATATTTTTTTTTCAGTATGTTATAAACTACTTTGCAATTTGAATATAACCTATGTTTTCATGTTTTGATAGCAAATTGTACCTAAATATAAGATCATAAACAATAACCAATGTGGGATTTAGTCCAGCAGCCCATCGGTTACCCACGTGGGAAACACCATATGGTGCCCGTATTGGGAAATCTCTTATGGGTGTGATGGGGGAAGACCCACTACATTGCTAATATGGGATACAGCTAGAAAGTCCATTCGTTACTCGTGTGGGAATCACCATATGTCACCCACAATAGGAAAACCCACAGGAATCCACATGTGCATGGGCCTGATGTGATAATACCCACTATATTGCTAATATGAGATTTTACTAGTTCATCAGTTACCAGTGTGGATAACACCATATGTTGCCCACATTGGGAAATTCAGTATGGGTGTGATGTGGGAAGACTCGCAAAATTGCTCATATGGGATGTCGCAGGGAAACCCATTTGGTACCCATGTGGGAATCACTATACTTTGTCCACACTGGGAAAACCCATCCGTGTCTACGTGGGTCTGATATAGGAAGGCCCGTGATAGTATTCATATGGGATAGCGTTGGGATGCCCAAGTGGTACCCATTTGGGAAATACTATACGATGCCCATATGAGAATTCCCACTGGTGCCCACCTGAGTATCAGGTAAGTTTACCCAGCAACACTCGTATGAGAGATACAGCTGGGAAGCCCACTTTTTGCGCATGTGGAAAACACCACTCATTTCCCCCGATGGGCAAGACTGCTTGGCCCCAGATGGTAGAGATGGTAGAGCCCAGTTTGGGGTTTTCCAGTAAGAGCCCACATTATGCCCAGTTGTGCCCAGCAGTTACCCATACCCCACCTGGTGCCCATGTGGAGCCCACGAGCCATTGTTGCTCGGGTTGTTATCGGCTTTCAGCGAAAAAACTTGTACCATTTGCTTATTTTTAGATTTTAGAAAAGCCTATGATGCCGTCAACCCTGAAGAAATCTTACAGAGTAAATAATTCCACTAAGGTATTACGGAGCATTTAATTATTTGTTTGCGAGTTACCTATAACATAGAAGGCAGTTTGAAGTCAGAGATAAGTGCCATTCCGCCGAAAAAACGGTTAACATAGGTGTGCCACGAAGGTTAGATCCCCTCCTGTTCGGTATAGATACTAATGACGTATCGCATTTAAATGATGATCGGTCTTTGCTGTTCGCGAATGATGCTTTTTTATATTAATGACCATTCATTACCGACCGCGTTGCAAAAATGCAAAACTTCCTTGATGATCTTTTAGGCTGGCTCAGAGCAAACAAACTGACGCCCAACAAAGACAAGACTAAGTTCATGCTTTTCACAGCAACCCCTGTAGCCGAAATAACCGACTTGTACTTCAACGGCGCTGAGCTCTAATGGGTTACGATGTTCAAATATCTGGGTGTTATAATTGGCAAAAAAATTGAAGTTCTCGAAACATGTAAGGTATCTTTGTTATTAATTAAGTAAGTCAAAGGGTATAATATATACATTGTCTAATTATTTGCCGAAAGATACGTTAATCAGCCTGTACTATTCATTGTTTTATTCACAACTGACATGGAATTATTATGTATGAAGGGGCCACGGATAATATTTTAAAAAGTGTAAAAACCATGATGAACAATGTTCTTGGAATCATATTGCGAATGAAATGAAATCAAACTATTGTACCATTGGTCTCTACAAATGTTATATACCAGAATCTAAGTCTGTTAAAGTACGACGATGTCTACCGTTATTTCCTGAAGGGATTTGTACGCATGGCTATTTCTGGTGACAACCCATTTTCTGACAGCGACTTTAGAAATTTGATTGTTGATCAGCACTATGAAATGAGAAACAACCGCTTCAATTTGCCCACGATGAGGATATATATAGGGAGGCGATCAGCAGTATTTCAGTGTGCAGTGTGTTAGTGTTGTTAATGATCTTCCAGAACTCCTAGTACAACCCATATCTGATAACGAATTTATGCGTATGTTTAGAGAAGTTTCTTTCCAAAGTTATAAACAATTGTAGTGCGCCCAATAAGCTGTGTCAGCTTCTAGGGGCTTGTTTATAAATATTAGTTGTATTTGTAAGGATTTTAATCTAAATTTGTCAATGATTTAGAAACAAAGGTGTAGAGGTGTGTAAAGGTGCAAGACTGGTTCACACGACACTTTAACATATCGTTCACACATTAAAACATCCGGATGTTTCGTTGTGACCTTCCTTACTCAACAGTAAGCATGTTAAAAGACTTAGTGTGCTCAAATATTAGATGTTATGACAGCAGACTTAACAACGATAGGTTCAAACTTTCGGATTTTTTTCAATATTAGTAACTACTCAGATAGCAGCACACTCTCTGTTGTCCTTATAAAAAACTAGAGCACTCTGAGAGTGCATACCTCCGCCAAGTGAGGCAACGCTAGCAAAAAATTCAAATTGGTTCTGAAACAATTTTCTTTGTATTAACTCCAAAATCCAATAAATTGGGTTTTTTTTTGTATTAATAACAGCTTGTTCAATTTTCTTGAAGATCCGTTCATAACGTTTTGAGTTATACTGTTAACAAACGTTATGACAAACATAGTCAAACATCTAATAGAACAAACCAATCTGCACCAAAATTTGATCATTCATGTCTTTTAACATTACTAACAAACTCTATAAATTTCATAAAGATCCATTCATTATGTTTTGAGTTATTCGTCTAACAAGCCCAAAATAAAAAACAGTGACAAACGAACGAACAAACGGATCATTGCCAAAATTTGGTCCTATTCTTTGTTATATTAATAACAACTCATGTTAATTTTATTAAAATCCATAAATAACTTTTTGAGTTATGGCATGGAGGAAAATGGGGTAGACAAACAAACAAACGAATGAACATATCTTTACCAAAAGTTAATCATCTGTTTCTCCTATCATACCTAACAATCCCTGTAAATTTCATCCAAATTGGTATATAACTTTTTCAGTTATCTTGGTGACAGACAGACAAAAAGAAAGAAAGACAGACAGACAGACAAACACGACGAAAACATAACCTCCTTGGCGGAGGTAATCAGGGCCGCCGCAGAAGGTAAAACCGTAGTTTAGCTGCTGGAAACCGACACCGTAACGCTTTTAGACCCAATGATGCACAAACGTAGCGTAGGGGCGCTGGCCCACCAAGAGCAATTCAGCGAGAAGTTAGCAGACAGTTTTTGAGAAGCACGGAATGCTTTGGAGCGCGCACACGGAACAGCGGCAGTTGAGCAGGCCACTGCCGCTGTTAGGTGTGCGCCCTCCAATGCATTGCACGCTTCTCAAAATCTGCCAGCCTGCCTGCCAGCTTCTCGCTTAACTGCTCTTGGTGTGCCAGCGCCTGTTGTGCAGAAGACTTGCGAGTGCATCTGCCTTTTAAAAAACGTGGATTACATTGTAGGCCAGTTCGTAGGTGTAGCACAGCAGCGCTATAAAACATGATGGTTTGTCATTCTTCGCAAGTATTCTCTCTACAGCGCCACTCCTATTCATTAGTATTGCTGAAAGCAAAAGACGTTCCTAACCTATGCAAGCCAAAACTCATGAAACTTTGTTTCGGTAAAGGCGTTAGTCTTTTCACGGAATGCTGGCAGCCTAACACCATTTTATCTCGCAAACGAAACTAATCTGACCGTTGCAGTAATAATCGAAAAGCTTGGAAACTTTTCCCGAATCTAATATCGTTCCACAGTTTGCTGACTGCCACAACTGGAGTGGCTTAGCCCTGTCGTCAGGTTCCGGACCGTAGGTGCTTTCGCCCCAGTCGCTCTGGTCCACGGGGCGTCCGTCCAGCCACTGCCACGAGGAATCGTCGCTGTTCAGGAGCTGCCTCGCGCCCACGAAGGCTCTCGATACGCCTGTGGTCGATGTACCCAGTTCACACTATAAGGCAACTTGTAAATGGCCAAACTACATCATAATAATTTTAAAAGAATGCTCTAGCTTGTTTTGTCTCAAAGGTATGGTAGTAAATTAAACATGCGTAGCAGTTTCATGTGCAGTACATGATAATGTGGTTCAGAGAGGACAATACTCTGGGAACAAGAACAACGAAATGTCATGCGTAAAGCAAAAGCACAGAGCAGACGGAACTAGAAAGCCTCGGTGACGTAAGACCGTCACCCGCGGTGGGAGCAAATTTCATCGCCGTCATTCGTTATGGCCAGCAAATCCTAGTTTTATGGTATGGACCACATCGAGGCCAGCCCACCAGACTCCCTACAAAAAATCATGAACATTGCTCAACACCTATTTTTTTGGGAGGGAGCGGGAGCAAATTTTAGCGCCATCCTTTTTTATGGCCAGCTAATCCTAGTTTCTGATATGGGTTACATCGAGGGCAACTCAAAAGACTCCCTGCAAAAAAAAAAAAAAATCATGAGCATACCTCAACTCCTTCTACCTTTTTTTGGGAGTTTGGGTGGAAAGCAAATTTCATCACAGTCATTTTGTATGGCCAGCTAGACCCAGCTTTTTATATGGGTCACATATAGGTCGATTCAACGAACTCCCTACAAAAAACATAAAGATTACTCAACTCCTTCGACCACTTTTTGGGTGGACAGACATACAAATATGTATTTATATATTTACGTAAATCTTACAATGGAAACATTATCATCACCTCTCTCACTGCGTTCGCGGGCGATAATAAAGCTCGAAAAGGACGCTGTTCCAAAGACCTGATTCAAAGGTGATCCCGTATGATCGGATCCCTGCTGAGAGAGCGGTGTTCCGCTGTGGAGAGCCGTAATGATGTACCCCAGTGCCAAAAGAAAGACAGCAATGAATTAACTATGGACCTCACAGTTAAACTTTTTCTTCCCTCATATGGAATTCGGCTGGTTTTGCATGGATTTTCTTGTACATGAATAATAAAATATGTATACGATACGTAGCAGCTAAATGCCGAGCATTTCCACCGTATGGGTGAGGTGATAATAATTCTGAGTGTGAGAGCGGTATGGAGTTCGCAACATGCCATATTGCAAAAGAGTTTAAGGCCATTTGTTTTCTCTAAATAAATCAGCACGATGCGTGTGACACACAAAACTACCTAGTGGAAGGATAAAGTCTCACTCTTGGTTCCCATGAAGTCATAGAGGTGCGGCCAAGATGGAGGTCCCGTGTACAAGTCAGACCCTGGCCACATGCTCCGACACTCAGCGCGGGCGTCGTCCATGTTCAGCTCGGTGTCGGTGGCTATGAAGACGCAGCCCACTTGCTCCACGGAAACGAAGGGATCAGGACAGCAGCAGGAAGTTTTTCCGCAGGTATCCAGGTGCGCAGCTAGAAGGTAATATAATATACTTTCAGACGAAACTGTTACGGTGTGATAAAATATTTGTCGTCATACATATATATAATTGATTGATGAGTGACATATTTATATATTCATAATTGATTGGAGAGGGTACATATATCAAATGAAATGACACGAATGGTTATGCGTGACGCCATAATCATTGGGAGGCGAGCCACCCCCCACAAGATTATAAATGGCAATCAAAGTAATGAAAACAATAAACAAATGCAATCATGAAATCAATAGTCAATGCATTGACGAATGAATGAAATCAATATAAATCAATGGTGAATCACATAACTTAACCTAAGTCGATGCGAGCATTCTGCGTTCGTTAAAGTTAATAAAACACACGATATGCAAACAAACATTTATTGGAATAAAATTAATGTCACCGTATTCACTGAAAAGGCAAGGAGAAAATCGATGGAACGCGTTGAGGAATCTCAGCGAGAACGTACAATTAAATTCGATTGACACAATGAAGACAGCAGGTGATGGAAAGAGGCTTCGTAATTAAAATTCAAATAGAGCGGAATTCTGCGTACAAAACAAAATATAATATTCTCGCAAAGTAATGTTGTCAATAAGCGAAATCTGTTCATAGAGATTGGTCACCGCCATTAAATTTTTCCGTGAGAAAATAAAAAAAACAGCGCCTCAAGCGATCATGATGCAAAATTCATAATTTCACACTATGTTGGTATTTGGAGGTTCTGGTTAAAAAACACATCTCACGTATGATATTTTACGCAAATTGAAGCTACAAAATAACGTTGCACAGATGATGATACATATACGGCGCAATGCCCAATGGTATACATTTATCTCGATGTTAATACACAAAAAAGGACTCTCAAGCTTATTTCGGTAATTTAATTCACAAGGTTGATTAAAATTTTACAAGATAATATAGCATTGAGCAGATTATGACATTTGATTATACCGGACAATCTGCACTAGCAAACATACATTTGACGATAATTCATAAGGAAGACTCTGCTTAATCCATGGGAAGATGTGGCCAGCATCCAACCATCAACAAAGCAGGTCACAAACATTTTTATGTAGTTTACATTTGACATAATCAGCAGCGCTTTACCCGGTTTAACACAAAATTTTCATACCGGCTAAGCGCATCTTAGTCTACCCCGTATCTTACTCGCTACCTTTATTTTGAGGCAATGATACCTTTTTCCATTTTTATTCGCGTTAACCTAAAGTTTACTTGATTTTCCTGCTGCAGTAAACACGTTATTCCAATTTTGCACATTCCCAAATTCCCCACTGTGCATCTTACCCAATTCTTCAAACGATGGCACAGGAGCTGTCCGCTGTCCTGCCAAAAGCGTATAATACCTTCTTCATGATGTACACAACAATTTTCTGCTGCAGTAAACACGTTTTTTTCACATTTTGCACATTCCCAAATTCCCCACTGTGCATCTTACCCAATTCTTCAAACGATGACGCAGGAGCTGTTCGCTGTCCTGCCAAAAGCATATAATATCTTCCGGATGATGCACACAACGACGCTTATGGTACTGTTGAACGGTAGGATGTAGTGACTTCCTATGTTGGCTTGCAATGAATTTTAACCCTTGGTAGCCCAATCTTCTCAATGATGATCGAGGAGCTGACCGCCGTCTCGTCAAAAGTATACAACATTTCCCTGATGATTCGTTGCTTTGATGTTTTGATGGACTATTTTGAAGGTAAACTGCATCCGGTTGCTTTCCATTTTGACACGAAGTCCTCGGATAAATAACGGGCTCATTATTACACAATTACAACCCAAGATCTCGACATTGAAGAAGTACAATTCATATTATTATTGAAGACGTCACACGTGGTGTCCACTGTATGCAAAGCGACAGCTCGCTGATCCCAAAATTCTGACCGCCATCGATGAAAATTTTTATCATGCTGCCACGCTGAATTATGCAGATATTCCTCTAACCCAGTCGGAAATTATGGTTGTGATTATAGTAGAACAACTATGATTATGGTCGAGACTTTGGTTGTTTATTATCGATATATCCTCCATATTCAACCATTTATGGGGTGCAGTATG
>LQNS02278150.1:6352157-6365226 GCA_001587735.2 Parhyale hawaiensis
CAATACTTCGAATTTCTTCTCGTGTAAAAGTGAAGAAGATGTGTCAAACAAGACACAAATAAATAAACATGCAAGACCGGTTCACACACTTTTACTATAATATAGATAGATATACTTGCAATATTGTTGTTGAGGAACACATGTATGCGAAGAACTCCTTCCAATGTGAAAACAGCTTTGCGTAGCACGTATAATAAAATGCATTTAGTCAAGCACAATTTGTATCCATGGGCAATGGTGTGCCTTCTGTATATATATATTTTTTTTTTTTCATGAGCAATTGCTGACATTTTTAGTGACTTGCGAACAAGATTTTCATTGGCAAGTATGCGTAGCATCTCTAGGACTGTATCACTTAAAAAATATATCGATGTCTGAAAACTTGAAGACTTGTTGGTGTGTTGTATCATACGCTACCATGTCCCAATACAGGCTGCGGATTACATGCAGAAGACGCTGTGCAGAGATGCGAATCATGGCATCTCATGCGTAATGCAGCAGTTTTGATGCCGAGGAATGTCTTATGGATCAAATTTACCTATGCAGGTACTGAACTGCAATGGACATCAATTCAGACCTCTGGACAACTCAGGCCCCCGGACTCAGGCCCCCGGACTCAGACCCCCCAACTCAGACCCCACTGACTCAGACCCTGCTCAACTCAGACCCCTGCTCAACTCAGACCCCTAACAACTCAGACCCTACCCAGCTCAGACCCTGCCCAATTCAGACCCCTGCTCAACTCAGACCCCCTGACAACTCAGACCCCCGGACAACTCAGAAACCCTGACAACTCAGACTCTCAGACACACAGATCCCCACACAACTCATACCCCCGGACAACTCAGACCCCCGGACAACTCATACCCTCGGACAACTAAGAACCCCGAACAACTCATACCCCCGGACAACTCAGACCCCCGGACAACTCAGACCCCCGAACAACTCATACCCCCGGACAACTCAGACCCCCGGACAATTCATACCCCCGGACAATTCATACCCCCGGACAACTAAGAACCCCGAACAACTCATACCCCCGGACAACTGATACCCCCGAACAACTGATACCCCCGAACAACTCATACCCCCGGACAACTCATACCCCCGGACAACTCATAACCCCGAACCACTCATACCCACTGACAACTAAGAACCCCGAACAACTCATACCCCCGGACAACTCATACCCCCGGACAACTCATACCCCCGGACAACTCAGACCCCCGGACAACACAGATCCCCACACAACTCAGACCCACGGACAAATCAGACCTCCAGAGAACTCAAATCCCTTGACGACTCAGACCCCCGTACAACTCAGACCCCCAGACAACGCAGACTCCTGATAATGAACAAACTATGAAAATAAAGCGTACATTAGAGATAGGAGGCCAAATACGGTATTTATATGTATAACTACCATTTTTTTTAATTGTTCCTTTTTCAAATAGTTTTTCAACGCATCCAAACCAACGATATAATATTGATTCATCATCTTTATTTCGGAAAAAAATCGTTTCTGGGAAATCCTGCGAGAAAATAAACAAGCATGGGACAGACTGCCGTACGCTACCGCGATTAACAGAATTAGGACCATTTTGTGTCCTGTGTACGCTACTGAACTTACATTGTACGCACAATTATAATCATATAAATCTTTCAACGTCGATACACGAAGAAAAAAACTATTAATTGGTTATTGTGATCGGCAGCAAAGCTGCATAGAACTGAAATGAAGGTTGAGTCTTGTGAACTTACAATTAAAATAAATTATTCAAATTAATAATAGCTCAAAGTACATATTATCTGGCAACGACAGACAAAAATGGAACAAGAACCAATCGACTATGAATCAACTCTCGTATGCCCACGACCACGTACAATGTTCTTTTTAAAAACAGTATAAGTATGTGATAAACTGCGATAACGTATGAAACCGGAGTGGATGAAGTTAAATTTTACTTTAAAATAACTGAAAGAAATTCTGCAATCTTATGTCTAGCGGCAACACTTCCATTGAAACTTGTTCAATGTGAACGCGCAAATTCAGCATTCACAGTGAACGCACAAATACGGTGGCAGATGTACGATGAAACAATTTGTTATCTCATCCTACTTTTTTATCATGCCATAACTAGATGAAACCATTACATACAGAGACATACTACATATTCAAATAATTTGAAATGAACAAATTTATGTGCTTTCTGCGCAATTTCTCTTACACTATTTCAAAAATGCTTCTGAGCAATGCATTTAATCTATAGAGAATCCTAGGAAAAGCATAAGTGAATTATAGTAGATATAGTCCCGTAACTTAGCCCCTGTATAATAAGCGTAGCGTATATGTATAATTTTGTGTATCACTATGGCATGCTTATATTTTTGGACAAAGTGACTGTGGGGTGTGATTGTGACTCTAGAGTTCACACTCAAAAAACGCGCTTATTGCTCAAAAATTATTGCTCCCCAACTTGAGCCTGTCGCATGGAATTTTTCAAAAGTGTGTCGCTCTCAGTATATTTACCGTCGCAACAACGTTCGCAGAAATTATGAACAGAGAGACACACGTATAAATTAATTACCTCCGCCAAGGAGGTTAAGTTTTCGCCGGGTTTGTCTGTCTCTTTGTCTGTCTGTCATCAAGATAACTGAAAAAGTTATGGACGCATTTGGACGAAATTTACGCAAGTTGCTAGGTATATCACGAGGAGTAAATGACCAAATTTTTGTGATGATCTGTTTGTCCGTCCGTTCGTTCGTTAGTCACCGTTTCTAATTCTATGCTTGCTAGCACAATAACTCAAAAAAATTATGAATGGATTTATATTAAATTTATATGAGTTGTTATTAATGTTACAAGACATGAATGTTGTAATTTTGGTGCAGATCGGTTTGTTCGTTTGTATGTTTGACCCATGTTTGTCATAAGTTTTTTAGCAGCATAACTCAAAAAGTTTTGAACGGATCTTCACAAAAATTGCATAAACTGTTAACACTATCAAAGGGCATAAATGATTATATTTTGGAGCTGACAGAAAAAAAAAATTATGGTTTTAAAGTCAAATTGAATTTTTCATTACCGTTGCTTCGTGGCGGAGGTATGCGCTCTCAGAGTGCTCTAGTTTATATATATAATTTTGAGCACTCATCTGGCGATTTATTATTCAGATTTGATGATATTTTGTAACCAAATATTTCTATTGTATGCAATTTTGTCAGGAGTTTGAGATGTCAGGGGGTCTGAGTTGTCCAGGAGTCGGTGTTGTCCGGGAGGTCTGAGTTGTCCGAGGGTCTGAGTGGTCCGGGGGGTCTGAGTTGTCCGTGCGCAGAAGTTGTTCGGTGGTCTGAGTTGTCCGGAGGTCTTAGTTGTGCAGGGAAATGAGTTGTCCGGGGGAATGAGTTGCCCGGGGGTCTGAGTTGCCCGGGGGTCTGAGTTGCGCGGGGGACTGAGTAGTCTGGGGGTCTGAGTTGGGCAGGGGTCTGAGTTGAGAACGGTCTGAGTTGGAAGGGGTCTGAGATGGGAGAGTCTGAGCCAGTGGAGTCTGAGTTGGGGGTCTGAGTTGGGAGGGTCTGATTTGAGGGGTGTGAGTAGCCCAGGGGTCTGAATTGACTTGTAATCGTAACCGACAATTGCAACCGATATATTGCTCAACAAACGTATAACGATTGCCGCATAGCGCCTCCGAAAATAGTCCTCAGTCCGCCATAAAGTGAGCCCCAGCGATGACTAATGATTTTCAGCAAAAGTTGTCGAGTGGATAAGGAGCAGTACGTTGTACTTCATAGAATTTATGAATAAAAAGCATGTCACCCCCTCAAATCGCATCTGCAACAGTCTACTGCTACAACAGCGCGCTCGCTCGCAAGCCGGTGTGTAAGCAGCAGTTGTTTTGTGACACCACGACGGCGACGCGTGGCAGTAGCGTGACGCAAGGTCTCTACGGGGCTTAAAAGGGAGCATCAGCCAATTTTCACCCATTGCTTTCTTTAACAAATTACAAATTCTCCATCAAACTAATTTGCATATAGCAAGAACACAGTGTATAGATTTTATGGCACCATTGTTTTTTTAACGGCGTAGCACACAAATATGACCTCCTCAATATCCACACAAAAATGTTATCATTTGTGATTTTCCACGGCAATAACAGCTCCCATATTTTCTTAGATCCATTCGAAACCTTTTGAGTTATTTTGTAGGTAAACACTGAGAGAAACAAACGTAAAAACGACCCAACCGAGCATCCCCAAAGTTTAATCATACATGTATATCAGCAAAATTATTAAGCTATTTTGCTTACAAGCATAAAATCAAATACTGAGATAAAGAAACCAACAAATTCGAAGATCATTGCAGAAATTTGTTAATTTACTCTCCGTAATTTATCTAACAACGTGCACAAATAACATACCTACAAATAACATATTAAGGATTGTTTTTCTGTGCAATATATGTAAGGCCTGTACTGTACATAGGGAGGGGCGAATACCACATGCGGCAACATCCCGAGGTGACTAATTACCAGCTCAGTAGGTGGCACGAGGGCAGAGGGTGTCGATAACCACAGCACCGCCGCTGCATGTAATGGTTACTGTTGGGCATAGAGCACTGAAGGCAAGCCGATTTAACCCCGACCTCAGCAGATGCTCATTTCAATGTTTGGAGAACCGTGACGTTCCCTCTTAACGCTTATCGATTTGGCTGTATTATTTATGTTGGACGTGAAATATGTCAACTTGTATTCATCTTAATGGTGAAGTTGCGTGTATTTACGTGATGGATTTGTCTTAACATTCCTACTATGTGTGAATTACCGTAGCGTTTCATTCTGTTCAGTAAGTACGTAATTCCAAGGACTTTGTCTGATGAACCATTGGAAGAACTAAAGATTCGAAATAGTCACCTTGGACTGTTGTTCATTCTGTTTAAAATGGAATTATAAGTCCTGATATTTCTGTTTAATGCCGAGAGTTTATTTGCTATTCATTGACGTTGCCTAGACTGGCGATTTTATTGGACTAGATTTGTCTTCGTATTTGCCTTGGTATATCTTTCTATTATTCGTCTATTTGGTCAGGGATAACTTTTTCGATATAATTCTTGCGGCATCCAGCATGGTGTTTGTCCCTTTATTTTGTATTGGTTTGACCCGCTGAGTGGTACTCCTTCTACTGGACTGTACACATTCTAGGCAGCCCAATTAGTTGAGTGGGTATAGCCAATGTCCTAACAGTGTGAATGCGGTTACTTTTAAATACAGTTGCCAGTAGAGCGCAAGGCGTAATAGCACATTCATCTATATCATTATTGTTCACTTAAACCTTCCTTGGGTGTGGGACGCCGTGAGTCGTCGACCAATTAAAATAAATAAAGCTCTCTAGAGCTACAAGTATTCAGATGTATGGCATAGCCTCCCTGCCATGACAGCTGAAGTAACACTTAGTACGGCACAGTAAATACCAACACTTACCCCTGGATATCGTAGGCATCTTGCTGGAGTAACACTTGGCATGCTCCAAATAATACCAACACTTACACATGGATATTGTAGGCATCTTGCTGGAGTTACGCTTAGTATACTATAATTAATACCAACACTTACCCCTAGATATCGTAGGCATCTTGCTGGAGTTACACTTAATATGCTGCAATTAATATCAACACTTACCCATGGATATCGTAGGCGTCTTGCTCAAGTAACACTTGGTATGCTGCAATTAATATCAACACTTACCCCTAGATATCGTAGGCATCTTGCTGGAGTTACACTTAGTATGCTGCAATTAATACCAACACTTACCCATGGATATTGTAGGCGTCTTGCTGGAGTAACATTTGGAGTCACCGTTTGGGTCGCTGTAGTAGAAGGGAGGAGCGTCCACGTCCGCGAGGAAGCACCTACCAGAAGTGTCGATGCAGAACACGGGAGTTGTTTGCAGGTCCTGCTGAGCTGCTGCCGAGCACTCCATCTTGGTCTTGTTGGCCAGGCTTTGCACAACAGCGTTTGTTGCTTGCAGCTCTGCCGAATTCATGAAAATGCGGTGGAATTTGACTGCTTCTGATGGGGGCATTTGGAGGCTGCAGAGCCACAGCGCTGTAGACACATTCAGTAGTGGGAAATAAAATTCAAAATTCGTTTTTTTCATTACTTTACGCAATCTATCGAATTTGATGCAGCCAATATCCTGGATTGCTTCTAGTAACTGAAGCAGTGCAACAGCAGGTACAAAATTATATGCTGATTGAGCAAGGATAGACTAATGTGTTGTTCATGGGTCAAGGGTGATATCTATTGAAGTCATGAACCTGGTCGAATTTGACTTGTTGGGATGGTGGAGTGAGGAGGCTGCCGAGCATAGTAATCCTTCGTAGCACTCGTCACAGCTCCTCGCTAGTGAATAATTCCGCTTGCATTTCTGCAAACAGTGGTTTCGCAAAAACTGAATAGGTCTCTGCATTGATTTTGTTGATGAGAACAATTATGTGTCCATGTGTTAAATTATTTTAATGGTACTAAAAAATGTCGCGTTAGAGCTGCGTCTTGGAAATGCTTTCCAGTAGAAATGACTATGGAAAAGCTGCAAGCGTAAACATAGAGTGGAGCGCTAACGTTCATCTGTCGCGCGTCCAGTGCCTCGACTGCTGACCTTCAGTAGTCGCATTATTTTTAGTGAAAGAAGATTTCATCTTTTTCAGCGTGAATTCCCCGTGGTATTAACGATCTTTTGTAATAAAAATTGAAATCAGAAATCGCATCAGTAAAGTTCCTACTATACTTTATCAGTGTTTGAAATAAATGGTCATGCGATCGTAATTAAAGAAACTCCCTGCAATTGTGGAATATAAATCATGCTCAGAAAAAATTATTGGCAAAATTATCTTCGCTCTCAAACTGAAATATGAAAGCCTCGCCAAACATAATTAGCTCTAATACTATACTGACGAGCTCTATAAAGTGAGAGCGCCCCTAGCAATCAAGGGACCACTGCATTTAATTTCATTTTTAAGAAATAAGAATAATGGTTCAATCCCTCCCAAATTTGGTACACTTAATTCCGACTATTCGGTGCACAACATGGAAGTTTAAGTTTTTGCAAGTTGTGCTTAGAAAACGAGTTATGATAGAAAACGTGAAATCTTGAGGCAGGTACCTGCCTAGATCTTTATCTCGGCAAGTACACCACGTGCACCAAAATGAAATACAGACACTAACAAAAAGAAGCTCACAGAATTTGAAAACTATTTTTCGATCTGGGTTTATTAAAATTTCATAGTAGTAAAAACTAAACTAAAAAAAACTAAAAATAGAAGACTTTAGTTGTTCAGTACTTCGTAGCACAAAACAAATTCAACGTTTAATGAGCTTAGTTTGCTAGAGTATTATTGCCGTTTAACACTTTGGGAATCACATGAAATGATTTGGAAATACAAGAGTTTGAGTGCGGAAAGACGTCTCATAAGAGGATATTTAAAATAAATTGCCAAGAAAACGTCCTACGGTAGGGTACCCCAGGCATTACAGAGTCCGTTTTTTTTATGAAAATAATAGTACCTATGGATCAGACGGTGAGGCTGGTGAAGTTTTAGGCTGTCACTGCAACGCTAACTTAGTAGAAGGGGGAAGGGGGCGCTGGCCTCGAATGGAGTAGACCTAATTTGAAAAGTTAGATTTTTTACTTCCATAACTTTCTTCTTAACTGATCTTCACAAAAATTGGTACTGATCTGTAAAACCAAGAAGTGAGCTGGGTTACACAACTGTAATTCTTTCTATTTTTTCCCTAGAAAACGAGTTAATCAAGGAAACGAGTTTTCATTTTCTTTGAATAATCCGTTTTCTAAACGGAAATAGGAAAAGTACAAGAGTCTAACCCAGACTCTTTTCCGAAATTGCATATCTGTACCGTGTTGCATTGAAATCGGTGTATAAATAAAAAAAAAAATTCCAGTCGTACTCTCGAATTTCATAAAGAAATTTCCCGCAATTATTAGCAATGCAGAAAGGCACAAATGACAGAACTTTACTGTAGATAAAAAAGAAAAAAATTCTGTTTTTTTAGGATCAGTTTAAATTTTGCGTTAAGATTGCATTGTTTACAGGAGGTATGAGCTCTGGAGTGCTTGTCCAGTCATTTTTCTTACTGTTATTATCATTATCTAGATTTAATTTAATGATGGCATCTAGTGCAGGCGCACCAGTAAATACCCATGGATCCCTGTTATAATAGAAGGGTTCAAACTTCATTTTCTTTATCTATGTCCCAATTTGGATGAAACTTGGTAAAGAGATGCAAAATCGAAAGTAAGGTGAGTTATACTTCTGTGCTTTTCTCCGCCCTAGAAAATTAGTTATTCGAAGAAAATGAAAAAAACGTTTTCTTCGAATAACTCGTTTTCTGTGACGAAAATGGGGAAAAATACATGAGTCCAACCAACGGTTAATTGATATTTTCTCTTTTAGTTAACGTAAAGTAGTATTCCAGTGATTTTATCTACCTCCGTCTATCTAAAGTCCGTCTGACGAACCTCATCTACCTTAAAACACCTCGTCTAGCCTCACTTATTATCTTGATATCACCTGTAAATTACGCATGCAACTGTACTTCTTGCATTGTTCTCCTATATTTGTGCATACCTTTTTCATGCTCTGTTTTCCTTAGTTTACAGATAATTTAGCCTTTTATAATCTTACGCATTTTGATTTTTTTTTTCAGCGGGTTCGATTTTTTTCCACTTCTACGTGTTCTGTGTATATTCATCAATAGCTCATCATTTTTCGGCTTTGTTCGATGCGAAAGCTGTACAACAGAGTACAGAAGACTCGGCCCCAGTTCTTCAGGCACGGCAGCCTAACCATCTGTTCCCAAGTTGTAAGTGCATTTCCTTAGTCATCGGACATTCGCTAGAAAGAATACTCAAGAGCCGATATCCCCAACGCGACCCGCTCTGTTCTGAAGCATCGTATCCTAGCTACGTATACGGCCCTTTTTTTTAAGAATGTCGTGTGCACAAGCAAAGTGAACATATATTGTGAAAACAAAAGAGATTGATCTGATGCGGGAGAAATTATCGTGGTGCGTCCGTTTCGAAAGTGACTAAATTTTTTTACAATAAGCGAAAAAAAAGACAGCTTAAACTTCGTTCCAGCAAATATCAGATCTTCTTGCAAACTGAATTTCCCTTCCCCTATCTATACTCTGTATGGAGTTTCTATCTACTATATATCTCCTTCGCGCATTTCCCAGCTCTCCGCTAACACCTCACTATCTTGTAATTAATTAATTGACCACATTTGTAGCTTGTCCGGTGTGCGTTACCTTCATTGCTCCCTTGTTTAATGTATCGATTAGCGCTAGTCGCGATGTTAGCTGCAGAATGGATGGTTCCTATGACATTCAGTCTGGCTATGCGCGAACACCGTTAACGTGCTTAGGTTCGTGCAAAGTATGGTGATCTTCCTATATCAGTAAAACGATGAAGTGTCTTTGCTTTGTTTTTATTACTTGTTTAATTGCAAAGTATCTATATTATTTAATCACAATGATTTCACTAGTGTCCTTGATCAGTTGCGAGGTTCATCAAATTATTAAATTTCTAGAGTAAGTATTCAAAATTACATCAGTGTCATTATTTACTTACTCTCTCTTGCATACACTAACACCACTAGGGGTAGCCTCTGACTAAGCGATGCTGTAGGTAGCTACAAATTCCGGATAACCACGGAAGGGCTTTTATAGCAGTAGCTAATATAACAGTGCGGCTGCATTTGCTGGTTTGTGTTTATCTGTCAGAGTTACTCCTGCCTGGGGAAAACTTCTAGTCATTACGTCAAACCCGTCGAGTCTATACGTGGGAGAGTAGCTCTGTCACTAGGTTGATAGACAGCTACACCACCGACACCAAAAGATCCTATTTTACGCCATAGGTCTGCCTCTACGGCTGTCCATATCAAACGCTGCAATAATGTCCAACTGAGCAGGGCGCACTTCACCGCTGATTGAACGATGCTTGACGCCGACAATAGAAGGTCACATCAACTCAAGTTCTTTCTCGATGGAAATTGACCCCGTGTTACCAAGGTAGCCGTTTCAGCACACCTACTCAATTTGCACGCCACCAATTTTTCGAACACCTTGTCTTGATGCAAATCACCGCCCTCCTTAATTTGCAACTGAGAGAGCTTTCAATAACAGTATTTTTCTATGTTTTCATGCATACATGTGTCAAGAAATATCTTAAGTATTCAGAACGTAGTATCTTTATTATATTTCTGCTTGAGGCTCCGTCTGTACGTCCAGGCGTTTGCACGTTACGCTTTTCAGCATTAGGGAGAGATTCAAATTACTAGTCGCGCTGATTTTCGCTGGAAGGAATTTTTTCCATAGCTGTTTTTTCGCTCGCCCTTCAAAAAATTTTCAGTCAGTTTCAAAGTGAAGACATGAAGTTCATTTGCACATATCATACATACCGATTTTCATATCTTGTAATAGTCCGGTTGCTGGATGGGGTCGAAAAACGATCCACATATGGGAAAATTCGTAGCCACGATACGGCGCACAGCGAGCTGTTCTGAACTGTTTTATTCTAAAGATTTTTTTTAAGTAGAAGCACGATGTTTAAAGAAATCATGTGAACTGACAGAAAAAGTGCTCCCGGCAAAGTGAAGAATTTATTTTAAAAAATGCGTTGTGTCTGTTGTATCTTGTGAGAAAGCTATCACAAGTCAGGTATAAAGCAGTCACAAGTCCCGCTATAAAATTGAAATTATCAAATTCACCGATCAAAAATTGGCTATTTAGAAAATGTGAAAGTCTAAATAATTTTATATTCGGACGATACGAAACAAAGGGTAATGTAGGCATGTAAATATAGAAGAAGAGTAAAGAGAAATGTACCTCCGAAGATTGAGATAGCTATATTTACCTCCACCAAGGGGGTTATGTTTTTGTCATGTTTGTCTATCTAGCTGTCTGTCACCAAGATAACTCAAGAAGTTATAAACCGATTTGGGCGAAATTTACAGAGATTGTTAGGTATGTTAGGAGGAACAGATGATTAACTTTTGGTGAAGATATGTCGATCCGTTTGTTTGTTTGTCTGCCCCATTTTTCTCAATGCCATAACTCAAAAAGTTATGGATGGATTTTTATTAAATTAAAATGAATTGTTAGGAATATAGAAACAAAGAAATGACCAAATTTTGGTAATGATCCGTTTGTTCGTTCGTTCGTTTGTCACTGTTTTTAATTTTATGATTGTTAGCACAATAACTCAAAAAATAGGGAATGGATCTTTATGAAATTCATAGGGGAAGTTAATAATGTTAAAAGACATAAATGATTAAATTTTGGTGCAGATCGGTTTGTTTGTTTGACTCATGTTTGTCATAACGTTTGTTAGCAGTATAACTCAAAAAGTTATAAACGGATCTTCAAGAAAATTTCACAAGCTGTTATTACTATTTAAAGGCACAAATGATTAGATTTTGGAGTTTATTCAAAGAAAATTATGGTTTCAGAGCAAATTTGAATTTATTATTATTAAATCACACCAGGCTGGCGACGTAGGAACGGAGAAACTCCATGAGGTTAACAAACCCCCACGCAACCAGCCCAGCGGGGGAGAGAACAAAAGAATGAATATAAGAAGATCCGAGATCACAGAATAGCTCTGTGTACAGATCGTTTAAAGGACGGTTATGGTCGTGGTCGTTTCTGTCTCGGTAGTTCTGGTAAGGTTTGTAGGTGTGTGCTACCTTTTAACGAACGGGAATACTGGCCCGTACGGCATCGTAACGGTTCCAAAGATGGAAGTGAAATATTGCTACCTTTGCCTTGCTTGTCGGAGGTATGCGCTCTCAGAGTGCTCTAGTTGTCTTATACCGTCTTGATGCCTCTATCATGATATACATACAAGGGCGAAAACTCTGGTAATGCATCTACGACATCCACCGGTGAAATCATAGTCTCTAGATAGGTTGCGTGGAGTGACTTAAGATGGATGGGCTACGACTTGGCATACATGGGCTACGTTAAGCCCGCTGCGTACGAGTCGGAACACGTTCTTGGAACAGATGTTTCTGTGCATGTGATAAAGGCTGCATCTATTAAGACACATCGATTTCAAATTTGTACAGTAGCGAATTGAAATTCTGTAGATATTCAGAGAGAGATTCAAAACTGAACAAGTGTCCTCTTTGTAGCAGAATAGCTGGTGCGGCTCGGAGTTTAAGCAGTTTTTGAATACAATAATATTAGACAAGTCAACGCTGCATTGACAGCATCGTAATGAGAGGGATGGGTGGAAACGTCCCCACGTTTCAACTCTCCTGCGCAGCAGACTTGGGGTTGAACGTAGTTAGTAAGAATTAGGAGACAGGAGATATTTATGCGGTTGGTTAGGTTGAGGAGCTGCATTAGGCCGCACAAAAGTAAGTTTTATAAAAGCGTACGTTGGGATTGCTTCATTTTAGGAAGTGAGAGCGTTAACTAACCGTGGAATTCCCACAGGTCCCGCTAGTACTAAATATACAAGACTACAATAAGGTAGCACTATGCAGGTGCTATATAGGAATTGAATTAGATAAATACCAACCTACCTGTGAAGGAAAGGAAAAGTAGCGGGCTAAAGCGAAGTAAAGCGTCAGCAAATACGCCTAGCTTGCAGGCGGACCCTATGTATAAGCAAGGTGGAGCGACAGAAAAGATAAAAAAGAAAACAGTAAGTACTTCTTCTCTTATGCTTCAAATTACGCGTCTCTGAAGACAAAAATAGAACCGTTATTGGACGAAAATGGCTCAATGACTGATAATGATCAGGAGATGAGTGAAATACTGAGCCGCCAATACCAGAAAGTGCAAAAAGACCAGTAACCCTGATGTTCAAGTATTAGAAGTAACTGATAACTACCTAATGAATTTTGAATTCACACAATTAAGCATTGAATTAGCCATCGATGGAATTAGCCATCGATGGAATTAGCGGGAACAGTGCTTCAGGACCAGATGATGTTTCTGCAAAAATCTTCAAAATGTGCAACCTAAGCATTTCTTACCCGCACTAC
>LQNS02278150.1:6382507-6393248 GCA_001587735.2 Parhyale hawaiensis
CTCCCCTCGTTTCCCCAATCTTCTATATCCTACTAACATAATGGCAATAGCTCAAAGAAGCCGGGGTGTTAGTCCCGGCCTCTCTTTGGGAATGGGCCTCTTGGTTCGTCTACTGCCGCCTATCTAATCTAATCTAATCTAAATACTTTAGTAATTATAACGTAACTAGGTATACCGCTATAGTCTCTGGGGCTGGGTTTGTGGCCGTCGGGGCCGATGGTGTGGCTTGCATCTTACGTGTTTCTTACGAAGTTGACCACGTGCATAACCTGTGAGTTCGTCGGCGTTCGATGGGGAAATTCCTGGTTCTGAAACCTTTTCAAAGTTACACTCCCAGTCTTATATGACCTGCAGAATTCAGACTTCCTCGTCTAGAGGAATCGAATATATCCCAGACTATTTCAATTTGCTGCGGTTTCATATAATTATTTCATCACTTCCTTCAAGTAACCGCTCAAACTGCTTTAGTTACTATTAGCATAACTCACTATAAAGCAGTAGAAACTCCAAAACTGTAGTGTCGGTGGGGAAGGATCGCTGAGGGACAGATAGCCCATGTCGTTCGTCTTGAGTTGCTTTGAGTGAACCTAGCAAACAAATTTCAATAACCATACGATCGCGGCGCGGATCTCGACGTGTCGAGCTTGAGGACTGAACAAGTTGCGTTAGGCGCAGCTTTTTGGTTGCATGGCTGCTGGTACGTCTTCTGACCATCGTTTCTACTGCGTGTACGACCGCTTTCCCTGTGAAGGAATTGCAGTTTATTGGGAGCTCAGTGATATATATTCAGATGAGGACAATACAACCAGCGTTATGTTGTGGGAGCAAGTTGCAAATCAAATACTTACAACACTTTTTCTGGCAGAAATACCATGGTTTCGCAGACGCGGAGCTGCGCATACGTCGGACCGGCGGAGGTTTCGCTCTACACGGGACGTTGGAGCTGGTTCGGAGGCTCCGTGTTAAACCGCGGCTGGGAACAATTCGCCGTACTTCAGTCATTTTAATAAAATGTTTTGACGCACTGCCGTGGAATGGCCGGGTACTCTCTCTGAATTGGTCTGCCTCGGTGCTGTGAACCAACACGTTGCAGTGTCCGTGTGGGCCCGTTTGGGGTTAAGGGTGACCCTCTGTTTCTGACACCCATTTTCATAACAATTGCATAGCAACTTCTGAGAAAATTGGTGTCAGACATTTCGTCGAGTTTGTCGTTTAGGCTGTTTGTCTGCCTGTCTCCAACATAACTCAAGAGTTATTACGAAGAGTAAATGACCGTACTTTTCTGATGATCTGTCTGTTGGTTCATCTGTCTCTGTGTTTCATTTCAAGCTTATTAGCAAAATAACTAAAGAAGTTATGAACAGATCCTGTGGAACTTTACAGGAATTGTTGTAATATTGAAAGACATAATGATTAAACTTTGGCGATGGCCGGTTTGACTGTGCGTGTGTTTAACTAATGTTTGTCTGAATGTTTGTTAGCAGCATAACTCAAAAAATTATAGTAGTTGTTATAATAACAATGGTTGGTAACATTGCTTGATTACTGGGCTAGTAAATAAGTAGCAATGATCACAATACTGACAGTCAACTTCTAGATGACTTCATTCATTTGTCAAGTCTACTTTTAAACTGATTAATTGAACTTGCACGTCTTACTGTCACTGGAAGGTTATTCTATTCCTCAATGGTGCGATTTTTGAATTGATTCTTTACGTAGTTCAAACTTCATCTGTTACCATCAAAACCTCTCTAACAGGGCTCCTAGTGTCTCTGTCGTGCACAGAGGCGACAGTTCTAAAATAATCGTTACAATTAAGATTCTTAATACCGTTGATTATTTTGAAAATTTCGATGAGATCGTCTCTCTTTCGCCGTTCTTCAAGTGTTGTTAAGCCGAGGCGGTCCAGTTGTTCCTCGTATTGGAGGTGGCTGATGCAGGACACCATCCGCGTGGCTCTTCTCTGAACAGATTCTATGAGCTGTAAGTCTCCCTGCAGGTATGGGTTCCAACACCATTGATTATATTCCAGGTGCGGCCTCACGTAGGACTGATATAGCCGAACAAACGTGTCACTTTCTCGCGAGATGAGGTTCCTGGAGAGCCATCCCAGAATACTGTTTGCTCTCTTAGCAGCTGCCGCCACGTGAGAGCTGAACTTGAGCGAACTATCAACAAGGACCCCGAGGTCCCTCTCAGCTGATACGGCTTCCAGTGCCTCTCCCTTGAGGAAGTTCTGAAAGTTATTATTCTGATGCTCAAAATGTAAGACGTGGCATTTCTCTATATTGAGACTCATGTTCCACGTCTCCGACCATGCTGCCACCCGGTCCAGGTCCCGCTCGAGCTCCAGTCTGTCCTCAGGTCTCCTATCCTTATGGACGAGCTTGGAATCGTCGGTGAACCTCGACAAAATGGGCGAAAGAAAGATCGTTCGAGAACACAACAGAGCAGCGTGGGGCCAAGAACGCTGCCTTGTACAACAGACGACGTCACAGGGGCCCAATTGGAATGCGATCCATTCAGGACTACTCTCTGCCGACGATCTGTCAGCCAGTGCTCAAGCCACCTGTATGCCGCTCCTCGGATGCCATGCGCAGCTAACTTGTGCAATAGTCGGCGATGACAAACCGTGTCGAAACACTTCTGGTAGTCGAGGTTAATAGCATCAACGGCTGACCCTTTCTCCTGCGCTTCCGCGACGTAGTCCAAGTATTCGATTAGATTGGTTAGGGTATTTATTCTGGGCACAAAGCCATGCTGGGTAGGCGAAATCAGTCCGTTTGTGTCCATAAACTCGAGGATCTGATCCCTTACGACGCGCTCAAGAAATTTCACAACGGTGCTAGTGAGGCTGATTGGTCTGTAATTGGCTGGATCTGATCTCGCTTTTTTTCTTGTAGATTGGTGCGACGTGGGCCTCCCTCCAATCGCCGGGGACTTCACCCGACCGCAAAGAAGCGTCGATAATACAGTGAAGTGGTCTAATGAGTTCAGTTTTGAACTGCTCAAGTACCCTAGCCGTGATTCTGTCTGGCCCCGGAGCTGCGTCGTCCCAAAGGCGATCGATTGCTCTGCCTCTAGCCAACTCAGTGACAACAAACTCGTCCAGTTTTGCTCACATCTATAACTAAATTGAGGTCGGGGAGCGCTTTGCCATCGTCTATGGAAAAGACCGAAGTGTATTGTTAGTTGAGAAGCTCTGCCATTCCGGTATCGCCTGTAACGTCTCTCTATTCCTCGTCGCGCAAGGGCCCCACTGGTGCTCGCTCAGTCATAGAAGAATTGACGTACACATTGAACTGGTTTGGGCGGTGCTTGAACTCCCTGGCCAACTTTCTCTCGTAGCGCCTCTTGGCATTTCTCACCGCTTTCCTGGCCTCCCGAGCTGCCTCCCTATAGTCTGTTATTCTCTCTGCCGTTCCATTTTCTCTCATTTTCCGGTATTTGCTCAGCTTTCTCGCTATTGCAGCAGAGTCATCGACGTTCATCCATCGTGGCTTTCGTTTGGATCGACGAGGCTTCGATGGAACACACTCATCCTGCATTCCTAGCAGCACCTCTTTGAAAATTTTTCACCGATCTTGGACCGTCAGTCCTTCACCGAAGAGGTGCTCGTAGTCCATGGCCACAAGTTTCTCCATCATTTGGTTCCAGTTGGCCCTCCGGAAGTCCATGATTTGTTCGTTGGTTGAAATTGTGGTGCTGCGAACGTTGATAGCGCATTCAAAGGCCGTATGATCGCAGTTGCCGATATGACCGAAGTCCTGGATATTAGCGACCATATTCTCCCTGTTGCATAAGACGAGGTCGATGCCCGCAGCCGGGTCGCCAACGGCCATCCTCGTCACAAAATTCACATGCTGCTCCAAGAATCCGTCACCAACGGCTTCAATAAAATCTCGGCTTGCCCTGGAGCCGGCCAGGAGCGTTGCCCAGTCGATGTCTGGTCGGTTAAAATCACTCGTGATGACGTGTGGCCCACGGACACTGTGCATCAGGTCCTTTAGTGCAATGTCATTCTGTTCAGAGGAATTTGGGGATCGGTAGATACACGCGATAGAAATTTCGCCCGCAGCAGTTTTTAGCTTTACCACCGTCGACTGAGTAAACGTGTCTGTACCGAAAAGTGAGTGCTCTTGTGAGGCGCGCAGTGCTCTTGTGTTTGTGTCAAAGGCACAAACGATTAGAGTTTGTTGTTGATACAAAGGAAAAAGTCCTAGTTTCCGAAAAATTTGAATGTTTCGTTGCCGTACCTTGCTTGGCGAAGGCATGTGCTCTCAGAGTGCTCCAGTTCTATTCTGTATTAACATTCTTGCCAACCGGATTTGTATAGCACTTAAATGAAACGTTAACGGCTTAACAGAGACTTGTGCAGAACTTTAGAGGGACTTTGTCCAGGGGTAAACTAGTTCATGTTGTCTTCCGCTACGACCTAATGTACCTCATCCGAATTTTTATTTCTATCTGTAACGGCTCCATGTACGCTCTCCACTGAAGTGCTTGAACTGGTTTCTCAGTACCGTGAACCTTCACCGTGCTGTACTTCTTTCACTGCAACACTGCACAGTGCACGCGGCAACTACCCAGTCGGAAATAATGGTTGTGATTATAGTAGAATATAGTGGTGTATGAGAGATTAAGGTAGATTATGGCTGATGAAAAAATATGGTAGATATGTCGACCAACACATAACGTTCATTTAGGTATATTTAAGTCGATATTGGTGGAGACAATATTGGTTGTTCGTCAGGAAACGAAGATCGATGATCGTACATGAAGGTTTGAAGACTATAAACGGCGGAGCTGATCATAAACGCATGCAGCTCGAACTGTGCCATGTAAATTAAGAATATAAAACATATTAGCTGATCATAGTAAGTTCCAATTTGATAATCCTTTAACTTGCATAATGTTTTGTTTCTTCATTTTGTAGTGACATAAGCTAACAACTTTTGGAATTGCGCAATGTAGTTCTGCTTACTTCATTTATACATACATTGTTAATTCAAGTACCTTTATACTGTATCAGTTGAAGATTCCGTGAGTGGTGGTCAAACGATTTTGAAAGAAAACCTACTATGACGTCATCCGTTATATGTTACGGTTACTTAGAAGGGAACATCATGAAAATAAATTATTTAAGATAATCAAGTCTCTTTTCCCTGTTTCGTTACGAACAATCACATTTGAAAGTTACCTACTTACTTTTGGATACAACACTGTTAGCCCAACTAGTAAATGATTAATATAACGTAATTTGTCGTCGAAATTAGAGGGTAATTTAAATAATACACGCTATATTTTTGGTTAATAGACACGTTCAAACAAATTTAATTTAAACTATAACTAGCGCACTGTGAGACCTCATACCTGCGCCAAGTGAGGCAAGGGTAACGAAAACGTCAAATTGGCTCTAAAAACATGATTTATTTTTATCAACTCCAAAATCTAATCACTTGTGCCTTTCAATGGTTTTAAAAGTTTCTGCAATTTTTTGAAGATCCTTTCATAACTGTTTCAGTTATGCTGCTGACAAACATTATGACAAACTGAAGTCAAGCATACAAACTAATCAACTGATCTGCACCCAAATTTATTTATGTCTCTTAACATAAGTAACAACTTCTTCAAATTTCGTAAAGATCGATTCAAACTTTTTGAGTTATTGCGTAACAAACGTTATGACAAACCCAACTCAAATATAGAAAATAATGTGGTAATCTGCACGAAAATTTAACCATTTTTGCCTTTTAACATTAACAAAAACTCCTGTAAATTTCATAAAGATCTATTCAAAACTTTTTGAGTTTTTGCGTAACAAACATTATGACAAACACAACTCAAACATGGAAACGAATCAGCCGATCTGCATCAAAACTTAATCATTTATGTCTTCCAACATAAATAACAATTCCTGTAGGACTCATAAAAATTCACTCAAAAATTTTGAGTTATTGCGCTAACAAACATAAAATCTAACAACAATAAACATACGAACGAACGATCAGATCATGACAAAAATTTGGTCATTTACTTTTTATAATATACCTAACAACTCGTGTAAATTTCATAAAATCCGTCCATAACATTTTGAGTAATGGCATAGAGAAAAATTAGGCAAACAAACAAACGGATAGATGGATATTCACCAAAAGTTAATCATCTTTTCCTCCAAACATACTCAATAATCCCTGTAAATTTCGTCAAAATGCGTCCATAACTTTTTCAGTTATCTTGGTGACAGACAAAGAGAAAGACAAACCCGAGGAAAGCATAACCTTGGCCTAGGTAAATATTGCAATTTAAATATCTATTACTGACAGTTGTTTTAAGACGCTGTGAAAATTAGGATATACCACTTAGAAAAACTATAGTCAGCTAATGAACCATTAACTGATTAGATGTTCTTAGTGGTATATGGTAATACGATTAAGGGTGAATTTCTTTCCATCTCTATGGTAGGTTATCAACGGATTTCCGTACGTACGATAATGAGTGGAATTCCTCATATTATTTGGGGAAGAATAAGTATGGATTGCCATGGCTTATAATATTTCTAGAATTCCCAACATACTCGCCAATATCATAGTGTATGACTATAAGTTTGAATACGAGACATCTAAAAATTCATGTTACAGTGCAAAAAATGCAGGGTAGATGAATTGCAAAAAAATATGCAGGGCATGTACGGACGATAACCGCCTTGGCGTTATTTCTATCAATTGTTTCCCGATTTTATTATCGCTCGCTCACTTCAGTATAGTTACCCATCTATATTCTTTGTTTGTGGTATCCCTTGTTAAACAGTATTGCAATCTTTGACCGAATATTGTTATCTATTTTTATGTTCATTCAGTTTATATCTGTGAAGTTCTATCAAGAAATTATTCTAATTAGATTTATGTAAAAGAATGTCAAGTTTTATGATAAATTTTGCCTTGCGTAGCCTGACAACTGGTACAGCCAAAATTCATCGCCCGATTTGAGACTTCCTCTGAACTGTGTAAAGAATAGCCCTATTCCGGTTTAGAGTTAGAGAAGTTGTATATATGAGTGCGTTCACTGCTCAGACTGGTTCAAGCTCCTGCTCTAGTATCGTTCTGAAGTTTAGAGACTTTGACCATTCTGAGCTGCAGGCCTAACACGCACGTATGACTTAAACTATGTTTTTTTTTTGTATAAGCAACTAACCATCAGCAAACAAAGCAGGTATCCAGTGCATAATATGTCAACAATTGAAAAAATTGATCTTGGTAGAATATAGTTGTATTATTCGGGGAACAGAATCAATTTTGGTCGTGAATGGTTTTTTTTCGGTTCACTATGGTACATCATGGTCGTTGGGTATCTATGGTTGGGAAATATAGTTGGCAATATGGTCGAAGGTTTTGACATAGTAGTAACAGAAATTTTACTATCGCTGCAATGCCACACTGCTTACATCGCGTCGATATCTCTACCATAATGCAGCCCATAAATGGTTGAATATGGAGGATATTTCAGTAATAAACAACCAAAGATCTCGACCATGATTATCGTTGTTGTGTACCCTACTTTCGGACTGGGTGTTGCTGTGGCTGTACACTGTTCAGTGGACTGAACCTTGAACTTGGCTTTAAGCGTAAACCTTTCATTTACTAATCTTTGAAACTTCCAAAAACTGAAATTTACTCTTGTCAACTGCAGGTTCTAGCCGTCTCAAGCGAACATGACTTGCTTTTAACACTTCCGAGTCGGTTTAGTAGTCGCATGGACTACATTCTTCTCAGGAGTGCCAGATCAGTCAAATCCAGTGGCTTGGCTTCGCTCTACTTCGACAAGCTACTCGATGACATCCCAAACCGGGCATAAAGACTAACCGTCAATTTATTAAAATGTGTTCCTGGACATCTGAATGCATTCACAAGGCACACTGTAGCTCATCCTTTTGCTGTATTGAGCCATCAATATGCAGTGATCGCCTTAACACCAATTCTTATTGCTGGAGAGTCGAGTGCAAATAAAAAAGCTGAGCGATAACGTGTACCTGCTGTTATTAATTGCTGGCCATCCATTGCTGGCTGCAGTCGCTGGCCTGGCAACAAGGGCACGCGTTTTGACTGAAAATTAAGCAAGTCTAGTTGTTATTTTATTTAAAAATAAATAGAACAAGTTGTTTGTTCATATTCGACAGTTCAGCAATGGCTTAGAGCAATGAGCCCCAAACTTCTCAGGCTTGGTCCTCCTCTGACTTCTACATAGTTTCTTGCTGACATGCTGCAGTGTGGACGGGGCTGTACTGAGCAATATGACTCCACGGTTAACATTGTGGTAAACTTTTGTTTGTAAACTAGCGTTCGACAACATGCTTAAGTGATTAGCAGGGAGAATTCTATGTTTTTACGTTTACGTGTCTGTGTGAATCTGATTTTAGTCCCCTAGATTTACTATGGTAGTTTTGAATACCTATTTTAAGCACACACACTATCCAAAGCTTTATACTCTGGTCTGGAAGGCTTGCAATCAAATTAGGTTCAGTTATTTAACTAAATTTAGAAGTAGGTATCCTTATAGTCCATCATTTGAGCACCAGGGCTGCTGTCTCTACCGCTTTTGCTGAAAGTCCCACTTTTACTTGTGAATATCGACAAAAGAGTAAGTTTATAATGCTTATTGCCCTGGCAAGAAAAGCAAGAGATTTAAAGACAAGGAGAGCACTTAACTAGCAGCTTCACTCAATAGTATAATGACATTCGTGGTTCTCACTGGTTTCTTTCGCTCTCTATAGCCCGAACGGCTAATGCCACATGAAGCTTGATGAATGCCCGTAGCTCCTTCGAATTGCCCACTTTATTCCTTAAATTTTCACGATACCAATGATTAAGGGAAAATGAAAGTGCCTCATATATTTCAGATTATTATCTATCTGTTAGGGTACATAATGTCAACAGTTCTAGTGCACAGAGCGAAACTCTTAATGAGGCCGGTCCACAAGTTAGAATTTTGAATGCGGTCTTCCAGCTAGCCTGCCGAATGCATCACTGTGTCGTTTGGACTGCAGGAAAGTGTGCAGCATTTTGAGCTTTCTCACGTTCTTAGTTCGAAGTGAGATACGTAACTTTGTATAAGTGACACTTGCTGAGCAAACTGGCTGTACGGGTAGCATTACAGCTACTTTATTGGTAGACCTGCAGAAGTGTCTACAACGACGCTAGAAAAGATTCGGATGACTACAGGAGTAAACGCGTGCAAAACACTAACGTGTGAACTGGCCTTTAGACAGTACGGCCCAAAACGTACAATGGACAGCTGTAACGCAGAAATCCAAGCTACACATTTGTACCACACGCGTTGCTTCTCTGTACCATAGGGCACCAAATAGGGTATGAATGCAGTGCAAAAACCGTGTAAAGATTATCAGCTGAGTAGATGCGAACACGATAAAAAATGGACAATATTNACCAGTAGTTTTAATGCACCACTACATAACATTCGATACGGCAATTGTTAACAATGCCACGCACGTAGCTGTGCCGAAGCAGCTACCGCCCGGCAGCGCTGTTAAATGGTTTTATTTCTCTCCATGAATGCGTTGCAATTGATGTGGGCTATGGTCGGATAGAGGAAGAAGTAATTATTCACCTCTGTTGAAGTGGAAGTAAGAAATACGAGCACCTTGCCCTTTAACAACCAGAATGATTGTAACAACCATGCAATGTATAGAGGCTCGAGGATGATAATGTTCAGTAACTGTTGGGCGCGGCCCTCCTCAAACTTGGTCTGAGGTGTTTCGTGCTGCATGTTGTGTACATGTTTCAGGTGTTGAAGGACGTGCCTGTGCTGGCGGAATTTATTTTCGAGCGTTCACTTCGTGTACTTAACGCACGTAACTGAAGAGTCACAGTCTTAATTCTTGGCTGCGGGTGTACTGGTACACGCAATCGATCTCATGCAGGCGATGGTGGACATTGTTGCAAATGAGGAAGTTTCCAAGTTAAACATATTTGCATAAAATTTTAAACGTCACTTTCTTTTCTTCGCTGGTTTGTGTAATTAGCAGTCACTGCTCCCATATCACGTAGAGGCTTTTCTTCTATTTGTAATTGGGTGTGAAACTGATTGCTGGTTAGTGTTTCCCTGGTTGCTGTGATTTCTTTGGGCACAAACTGTGCAGATAGTCAGTGAACTGCGGGCTAACATAGCAATTTTACAGAATTTAGAAGAACTACGAAGAAGAGAAAACGAAGGTTTTGTTGTTTATGTTTTTTGCTTGAATATATTCCTCTGATGCTTCACATCTTTGTGGTAGCAAGAAACTTTGGTGTGATTTTAAATATATATATATATATATTGGTGTAGGTGGGCAGCAGTTCATTAATCAAACATGTTTCGTTAAAACTTAGATGACATTCCGTTTTTATTCTTTTTAGTTCGAGCTTTTCCAGCTTGCGAAAGGCTTCTTCCATTTCAGGTGAACATTTACGAAGGGCAGTAAAGGAAAGCCATTTGGCTAAAACAGTCTTTATAAATTCCATTAGCGACGTTTCGGGTCACCAGCACCCATACTCAAGCTCAGTTGTAGAATACTGTCTGGTAAGAGTTGCACACGCTTATATGCTAATCGGTGGGATGCCAACTAGGGATTATCTAGCGGTTTCTAAGAAAATGTCACAGGATAAAACAACTTCTCACCAATAACAATTATCCAATGGCAACAATAGATGAAGAAATCCAGAAATATCTGCAAATTAAAATACGA
>LQNS02278150.1:6415285-6429273 GCA_001587735.2 Parhyale hawaiensis
GAGCCGTATGGGCAGCTCCTTGACGGGCAGAAAAGGACGGCCGAATAGCGTGTGGTCAATGACCAGCTAAATAACGCCTCCTTTAGTGCGAAAGCAAAGACGATCGTGATTATTATTATTGTATTCAGAAGTTTAAGTCTCCGTTTCCACAACAAAGGCGGTGTCACAGAGGAAGAATGAAGAGACACATAGTGACGATAGACACGTGGAACCCATGCACGAGGGTGTTCCAACACAGGATCAACGCGCATGGGAACGGCAAGTCGAGAAAGGGGAGGAAGAACAGATGGACGACAGATCAGTAGGAATAAAAGGTGGGAAGGAAGCAAAGTGGGCACGAAAGACAGACAAGACGATCGTGATGACGACCCAACGGGTCACGGGTCGTTTAGTATTATACTAAATGTCTGTGAACTTTGTATCGTGTTTATTTACTTTCTTGTTTGATACAGCTTCTTCACTTTTATAGGAGAAGAAATTCGAGAGATCAAGATTTAATCCGATTGTATCTATGATACGGAAGTTAAACAATCTTTCCGCAATTTTCCTCGCTTCTTTCTTCATTCGGCTAATCTTCTTAATACTTCGCAGTTCCGGGTTATCGTTCCACAGGGTTGTTGCCCGAGTTATGAAACAGTCACGTTTCGAATTAATGCTCAGAAGAACGTCACCATGACTCTGTGACCTAGTGTTGACGTTGGGTTTCATGTTCATCATGGACAGACACGGCCAAGTTTTGAATTTGAAATTTTCTATGTTTCCACCAAAGTGGCCTCAATCCCAAGAGATTCAGAGAGGGCAGACCACTTTTTTCCACGAAATCCATCACGGGCACCCTGTCTGACCGTTTCTTGCCCAAGAGTCGCCACATCGTGTCGTTCAATATCACTTGAATTTGATTCATCAGGCTGCACTTTGGGTCTTGTTCGCCGAGTCGAGTTTTTATATATAATGGCAGTCCGTATCTTACTTTACTGTAAACTAAGGCCTGGATTAGCGTTCTTAGCGGCTGTCGTGGGACATGTGCTAGTAGACGTTTCAGTATTTCAACTCTACAGTTCAGTGATGGCATAAGATGATCTTTTATGTACGACCGCCAATCCAGATCGGATGATATATACAAGCCGACAAAACGCTCATTGTCAGATGCAGCAATTGTCTCGCCCTGGATTGCGATCGATCTGGGCGCGTGTTTCCTGCCGAAGGTCATGAAGACCGTCTTGGACGAGTTGGCAACCAACTTATTGCATGCAAAAACTTCAGGTTGCTTTCTTTTGCTTTTTCCAGCCTTTCAACGGTCAGCGACAGAAACACTCGTGTATCGTCCGCGTACGTAATGACATCTGAGGACTTGCTTGTGCATTGTGGGACAATGCACAAGGCATAAAAAAAATCTTTTACCAATAACCTGAAAGTACATAGTAGCAACTTCAAAGGGTGAAAACTTGTCTTATGTTCTTTTCTCCCGGGGTGGTATCCATGACCTTAAGTTTTTCCCTTCTGAAATTGAGAGTGTAACGGTTGTACAAACGCACGAACGAACTTAGAGAGGAACCAGCATATTATTTTAGAATAGCGGGATCCGCGCGGAAATTCCACGGCTATTTATTGTTTTCTCTTTTCTATGTGGAATGAACCAAGGCAACGTTATTACGTTATTACCTAACGCACCTTGTTTGAGGTACGACTCTTGAGGAGCCTCACCTTGGAGTCAAGGGGCCCCTTACGACTTTCCTCAGCGTGATCAGCGTAGAAATAACTCTATTAATCCGGTCACCATGCCGCAGCGCGCTGCCAAGTTACATTTTGTGCAGTGTTAAACTGGCTCAAATTATTGTAGCCAATTTCAAATTGCTAGTGCTTTCACACTTAAAGTAACAGCCATTAGTAAGCTTTCGGGTGTTTCTCCAAGTGTGGAGCGAGTTAGAATTCACAAAAATATGTACCTTTCAGTTTTTATCACCTGTGAACGAAGTGAGAGAGGTGATAATGTTTTCGCTGAAGATTAAAGTATATTTGTAGGTATATATATATATATATATATATATATATTCGTCTGCCCACAGAAAACGTGGTCGAAGGAGTTGAGAGCAATGTTCAGTATTTTTTGTAGGGAGTTTGGTGGGTTACCTAGATGTGACCCATGTCAAAAAAACTAGGCCCAGCTAGCCATAACAAATGAAGGCGTTTAATTTTCCTCCACCGTTGCGGATCGTCACGCCACGAGGCGTTCTATTTTTTCCTATGTTATTATTGAAGAGCTAATCTGTGATCTGCCCTAAATAAGTTGATCAAAAATGACTGCGTTGACTTTGCCCCCTACAGCGGGTGATGGTCTTACGCACACCACAAGGCGTTCTATTTATTATTATTATAGTCATAGTTTTACCACCGTATCCACTCGAGTGATCCGTACAGTGTAGACTCGGTATTTTTGCATAGCTCAGTAGGAATATTTTATCTCGGCATTCTTGCCGGAAAAACTCGGTTGGCTCAGTGCGCTACTACTGGCAAGAAAAAAAGGCGCAAATTATAGTAGGAGACACTCAAGTGGTCGGCCCCATTTGTGTCCTTCCACCCGAGAGAGATTAGAGATGTCCCGCATACCAGGTCGGCTATCTCGATCGACAGCCCACCTCACGGGGCAGGAAGAGGAAAGTAGAGAACCTACCTAACTTTACAATACTAACCTCGTCAGCAGGAACTGCGGCAAGCTGCAACATCTCCTGCAGATAAGGCACTTGGGAATCCTGGGTGCGTGATGCCCAAACATATTGTGGCAGGGAAAGAGCCCGCCACAATATGCCCCTGAGGGCCAAGGCATTCTAGTTTTCGCTTTGTTCAAATACGTCAATTTATGGTCACTGTCGCGGCTGATAACGCCGAAGAATATCGTAAGTGGTCATCCGGCTTAATGAGCCTTAATCTACTCCAAGATAGCCTTGTGTTCCTGCAGATCGTCTACTCTGACACATTTTACCTACTTCAACGCCCCTCGACTCTTGTCAGCAAGTTGACAAGAGTTTGAAATTGGCAAGCAGAGTATAGGGATTCGTCCCCAGAAACTTTGAATACAAGTCCTAGGACATCATCGTTCCCTTGTACAAGGCGTTAGTGCGCTCACACTTAGAAGTTGCTGTTCAATTCTGGTCACCACATCTGTATAAACATATCGATAGCATGGAGTGAGTCCAACGCAGGGCAACAAAATTGATACCTCAGCTAAGAAACAAGTCGTATGAACGTCGCCTAAAAGAACTGGGTCTGATCTCTCCCGAACAGAAACATTCAAGTACTTGAATGGCTTCAACGACGTACCTACAACGGGATTCTTTGAAAGAGACCTTAATGATCGCTTGCGAAACAACTGTTAAAAACTGAAGCATAAAGCTCGAAGAACGACTTTAGGTCAACAGTTCTTTCCCTATTTCATAGTCAGCATTTGGAATAAACTTCCTTCCCACGTTGTTGGTGCGGAGTCAGTCAACTCGTTTAAAAATCGTCTTGCGTCTTGACATACATTGGGAGAGATATCCTCAGCTAAGAACCCCTCCTCCACGAGTTGTATGCTCTTAATGGCCAAAGCTTCCAAGGCTATCTTAATCCGTCTTCTCCTCGCTTCCGCTCCAACTACATCCTTAAGCTCCACATATCAGAGGCTATCGATCATGCTAGCGTGCATCCATGATCATCTCTTTAGCTGAGATTCTTCTTCCTCTTCTTTTTTCTTTCTTCTAATTTTTATCTTCTCGTTTCCCCAGTCCTCTATATCCTACTTAGATAATGGCAATAGCTCATAGAGGGCCGGGGCGTAAGTTCTGGTGTCTCTTTGGGAATGGGCGTGCTGGTTCGTCTACTGCCGCCTATCTAATCAAATCTAATCCCTGCAACAAATCATGAACGTAGATCAACTCCTTCGACCACTTATTTGGTCGATATATATATATAGATATATATCTTTCGATACGGGCTATAAGATGGCCGACAATCTTTCAATACGGTCTGTTCAGCGGCCGGCGTCTCGATAGAGGCACCAAAACTCTAGGCCACCTCACGGCCTGTTAGGTCCAAATAGTAAAAAAGTATTAAAAACACCATAGATTTTCGCAAATTTGGTCTCATTTAGAAGGACAAAAAGTCTACGTTGGAAGGCACGCCCACTTCTCGACTGGTAAACGTCCAATGTTTTTTTTTCTGCTGCCACCATCCACCTCGACCAACCGCCCTAGTACGAGGAAGCTTGCCAACAGTTAAAGCCAACGGTTGGGCCGAGAACCTTGTAGGCTAGGAGGCAAGGACTGGTTCTGCTAGTGTCCTGATGAAGTTTATTCCATACTAAACGCCCATATATACTTAGGACATTAGCAGAACCAGTCCCTGCTTCCTAACCTACAAGGTTCTCGGCCTAACCGATGACTTCTACCTCTATCAGGCCAATTAGATACGGCCAATTAGCATTGTATGTTCCTGCCGATCTTCAACGTAGCGAGAAATCTATATCTGCAGTCTGCATTTCCGAGTCGAATTTTTGACTATGGTTTGTTATGTTTACGCCAGCTGTAGGATTCGTAACTAATATAGAGTCTACTATACAGATGTGCCACCTATTGAAACCCGTACAGGTTGTAAAATGTCGCTTTCGGCACTTCTGTGTGTCTGTACTTAGTGCAGTGGCTGAAGTGAACAGGATGGACTTAGTTTAAAAAATGAAAAACATTTTTATTAGAGAAAATGTCATTTATAGCTTTCATCAAACCGGTATCATATTTGCATTTTTATGTGATGTGATAACCGCTGAAAGTCAACGAAATATTCTTCATCATCTTCGATCCTCCCACCTGATGAGCTGAGGTTACAGCGAAACGCGTCGTGGGTAATAAAATTTCAAATAAATGATTTGCTTCTCATCTATTTCTTCAATTTGTACGCCATCTACAACCAGAATATACATATGAATATATACATACAAATATACTTAAATTCTCAACGAAAACAGTATCACCTCTCTTACTTTGCTCGCCGGTGATAATAAAAACAGTAATAATAAAAGAGGTGTTAACCTTTAACCAGTGATCGGGAGTAGGTCAGACTTCCAATAATAACGTAAAATAGAGTTTTCAGACGTCTCAAGCGTAATCAAGTTTCTTTAAGCTCATGCAACTCGATTCAAAGTGGTGAAGCAACCGCTCTCATCTAAGGCATTGGACAAGTGGGATTCACCTAGATCAACTTTTACAAGCAAATCCAACCAATTCTTACATCAGCATACTTACTTTCCACAACACCCATGGCAGCTTCCTTGACTTGCACGGTTTTGATGACGAGAACTCTCCCGGCCTCCGCCCGGCACATTGCATACAAGTTCTCCAATGTGCCGTCTGTCGTTCTTGAGCTCGTTACAAGTATTTTCTCTGGCAGAGCGGGTACTTCTGTGCAGAGAATGAAAACATAGAATATTGTGACGTCGGTATTTAACGTTGAAAATGTTACAAATATTGCTCTATCAACACCGATTGTAGTAGCTTCATTCGGCAAATGTGTTTTTTTAAGGAACAAGAGTCCTTCCAAGGACTGACCCGCCTTAAAAAACTACCAATCCGCTGGCCCTGATAATTCTCTCTGTGTAGGGCAGTGGTCTCAAAAACGTGAGTGCAATCTTTATAGATATAATAAAACGATTCCTGTATTTACTTGTTTCATTTCCGCTCTTAAGAAAATGGGCAAAAATAGGCCAGGTGATTTTGTAATTAAGTTAGGTTTGCATAGAGATCGATGACCACTTTTACAGTTTGCAGAAGATGGCGAAACCCTTTTTCTGAATGCACTTCATGCTTGAAACACGTCTTGAAATCGTAACAATATCTATGCAGTTTCTGGAGTTCGATTCTATAACTTTTTTCTCTCAGGTCACCACGTATAAATTCGACAAACGAATAACAGAGCACTCACTACGGCCAGTAGACAACTATTTCACTTGCAGTAGACAATTATTTCTTCTTGCTTACTGTGTTTCTCTGAGAGAGCAGATTTCGCTTCAGAGGCTAAAATTTTAGCACTTTATTAAATCAGACATTTGAGTAGGGAAGACAGTATCCAGATACGTTTCACTCACATTGTATATATACTAACTGGAGTCACATTCAAGTTTATTGCAGTGTTTTACTCAGGATTGTACTTTGGAAGACGCACGTTTAATTAAGAAAAAAGATCGAGAACGCAAAGGAAGAACGAGACTGCCACAGTCTCAAGAATGAAGACGTGCTACCAATGGAGAGAGTTGAACCGCCTATGCGACACAGTGGCAAGAAAGACTTGAAGCAAAAAGATTACAGCAGGGAATAAGAGCTGCTAATAAGCGGGAAAATGTGCAAACGACAAGTCAAAGAGAGCAATCATATCGATTATTGCGTGAATTTTTTCACGCGTTTGTCCACTAGTACATAAGAAAGAGGAAAAGAAAAGCCCTAGTAACTATCGGCTTATCAGCAAAACCGTCGAAAGCTTTATGAAGAAACTCATCGCTCACAACCACCGGATGTATCAGTTAATTTTCGACACGCAGCCTGGCTTCCAAGATAGGAGAAGCTGCTTAACCAACTTCACTTATTTTCGAAAGTTGCTGAAATCAGAAACTAAGCAGAAAGAGTGGGCCTCGCTTACCTCGATTTTCAAAATCCATATGACAAAGTATCTCATCAGCGATTAACAAAAACAAATGAAAGTCCACGGCATCCAGGGGTACTAGTTACATTGGGTTAATTTGAGCATGGCTCACTGGTTGGCAGCAGCGTATGAAACTCCAATTAGTGCCAAGCGATTTTTAGACGCCAGTTTCAACTGGGATTCCACAAGGTAGCGTGCTTAGCCCACTCTTGTTCATAATTTATGTCAATGACCTTAACATCGTCATTAATATCAGTAAATTTGCTGTTCATATGGAACTCTGCTACAGTGCAGGGTCGGCTAGAGATAGAATTGATCGTCAACAAGACCTTGACTGCTTCATGCAGTTAGCCGCAACGTGGCCAACGAGTTTTAATGTTGACTTGCTCGGTAATGCACATTGGACAAAAGAACACTGAAGACCAATTGGAAATGAATGGGTTAGAAAAGCCGTCACGCAATAACGTGATCTGAGAATAAGTTGCCCAAGCTAAAACACATTCTGCAAGTAGATAGGTGTGTTAACATTGCAGTAATGTCATGGTATTCACTACAAGGAATTTTGAACACGAATCTACGGCATAATCCTTCCTTTGTACAAAGCGCTTTAGAGTTTGTTGTTAATTCTGGTCGCCATGTATGTGCAATGATCCAAATAAAACGGAAAGCATTCAATGTAGAACACCAGAATTGATACCCCTTGTACAAAATTCACCACGTGAGTGTCGCCTTGTGGATATCAGACTCTTCTCTCATGAACAAAACACCTCATGGAGCAACTAACAAAAACATTCAAGCGGTTGAACGGCTTTAGCGATGGGCCTACAATGGGGCTTTTTGACACAGACGGTGATGATAGCCTCTGAAACTAAGACCAAAACTCAAATACCAAATTCCCGGAATACTGCACGTCAGCAGTTTTTTTTTTTTACGGTGAAAATTTCGAATAGACTTCCCTCGCAAGCTGTCGGTGGAGAGATAGTCAACGTGTTCAAAAATCGTTTAGGCAAACAGTAAGAGCAACGCCTCCACACCTACCGACTCGTCTTCAGGACTCACACACTCTTGAATGTAAAAGCATCACAGGCCACCTCAATCCATTATTATCTTCTATTCCCAACTAACTTGTCTCTGAGTCCCCAGCAGTCTGATGCAACCAATCATGCTTGCTGAGCTCAGTTTTTGTTCTCTCTGTCCAATCTTCCTCGGATATGTAAATGAATTTAGATAGTGACAAAAGCTCATGGAGGACTAGAGCATCAACTCCAGCTGCTCTCTGGGAACGGGCCGGTTAGTCCGTGGACTGTCAGCTATCAAATTTAATTATCCAGGAGCGTGACGTTTCACCAGGCACTTGAAAACTAGCAAGCAACCGAATAATTAACCAGTAACGGCACCATTAGCTAGAAACTGGACTACTAGCCATTTACAAGATAATTAGCAAAGTCAGGCCAGTTGCCTAGGAGCGTGTTAATTACAAGAAGCGGGATCATTAGCCAGACACGGGACAATGGGCCATGAACGAGACCATTAGTCAGGGAGGGGCAATTAGTCAGGAAGGGAACAATTAGCAAGGAGTCTGAACATAATTAGCCACGAACGGGATCATTGGCTAGGGTCAAAACCATACGTCAGGAATGACACTATTGAACCTGATACGGGTAGTTAAACATAAACGGGACACTTAGACATGCACAGAGCATTTCGTTCAATTTCTGCTATTGAAATGGCTTCCACAAAGCATAGTAATGAATATTAACAAAACTCAGTGATCCCTGAAACACGAGGCGGCCTATTATCATATAAATCTTCTTCATGAGTTTCATCTTCTTAACTCTTTATTAGAGTACAGTTGCTAATTGCACTAGCAGTTGGACTGACTGGTGAATATTTTGTGCGATGTATGACTTTCGATAAAGTTTTCAGCCATTACAGCAGTGTTCTTATGTTCAGAGGCTAACTAAGCAAAGTCCACTCGACTGGACTTATCCCACTCTTCAGACAAGTGTACTGGCTTCCATCCGGTGAATTCAAGTTTCAGGCCTTTACCCTAAATCGCTTACCAGTGAGACTTCCAGGAACTCAAGCTTACTTTGTAAATGGAGTTTACACTTAAGGTAGTTTGATATAATCGGGTTGGTTCTAACACCGGCAAACCCAAAGTTCCTGTCGGCACATCTGGAGAAGTAAAATCGGATGGGCTTGGCTAAGATTGACTCTTACTACCCCAATCAAACGAACTCTAAAGCCCAGTGCAGAGAAACGAAAAGCATAAATTTGCTGTAAGTGCTATTTCGCCTACAAAATGTTCTACCAGACTCTGTAGAAAAAAACATACCTGATCGTTGAATTCAGCACGATGTGTCTAGGCCAATTTTTTGCGTGGCTTTCGAGTATGGAAGACGCAACTTGCAGTTCCGTTCTCCCTTGTACCTAATCACTACAACGGTAGCATGCTGCCACGCTAGCTGCATGCTTCCGTTCTCATCTCTAACACTATGTATCGCTTACTGGTTCGATGCTCCGCCAGACACTCTAGCTCTTTGCAGATCTTGGTGTGCTGACTCGGCAAGTTGTGTGTGCATGCACAGCGCTGTGGCAGAACTGCCTTTCTTAGAGATGAGGGGGGTGGGGGGGTCTCGGGTCATTTGTTCCTTCCGCCATAGTTCTTGGTGACCCGAGGGCGACTGCGGCTACACTTACTCATCTGGGGCCAGTGGGTCTATACCCGCAGCACAAATCTGGACATGTGGATTTCCCAGGTGAGGGTGTGGTCTAAGTTGACTTTACCTTTAACCGCCTCCGTTTTTTATCTTTACTTAAAATGCTCGCGATGATAACTACAGAAGTATAAAAAGCATAAAAGGAATTTGTATCCAGGATAGAACGATGGTAGCCTGCAGAAACGTAGTTGTCAAAGTTTCTTATATGAGCGTCATCAAGATTGTACAAGACACTCAGTCGCTGAGTACTTTGTGCAAGGAATAAAACACCGGGGGAAAAGAGCTACAAAAATTTTTATGCTAATATTTTTCATTTCAACTTTCTACAAATTGCAATAATTTTACTCTAAGGCACTGCAACCGGAATAAGCTTTCCCCCGCTATATGTGTATTAAGTCACCACAAGCTTGATGTGCAGATAATTTGTCCCGTCAAAATCAGCGAAAATACTGCTCGTCTGAGCACGCCTCAAGAACTCTATTGATACTGCTCATGAAAAGTCTTAAGTGAGGCTTACGGCTAATAAATAAAACGTCAATAACAGGTCTTCTAAGTAACACTGGGACTTCACACAAAAAACTATTCGTGATGAGGCAGGAAATGTGTTTATCAGTAAAATCACAATTCCGTAGCTAGAGTTCAATGGTGGACAACGATCATTGAATTCCAGGAAACCAAAATGACCTAAAATTGATGAAAAGTCATCATACGAATTACCATTGACCAGTTCTTGTAATGCGGTACTATCAAAGAAAATGCATTCCTCACCTTACGAGGAACACTTTATTTTTTGCTTGAGGTCGCTAGTTGGCTTGGAAAAGGTTTTATTGATGTTTTATCAACTAGCAGTAGGTCTCACTTGAGACGGGTGAACTGTCAAATATAGTGCAGTCCATGGTAACCAAATCTCTTATTTTTTTTTTTTTTTGCTTTTCATCGCATTCTTCAATATTATTATAATTATTATTAAGTCACACCTGACTGGCGACGTGGGAACGGAGAAACCCCATGAGTTGGACAATTCCCCACGCAAGCAGGCCAGCGAGTGAAGAAAAAAAAAAGAGAAGATCCGAGATCACAAAATAGCTCTCTGTACAGATCGTTTAAAGCTGTCAATAACTGCACCAGCAAAAATAGAGCCTTCAAGACTACTCCCAACATCCACACACGATGGAAAAAATAACCGAGAATACTGTCCCGTATGGCATCGTAATGGTTCCAAGGCAAATTCATGAAGAGCATCAGTACGCCGAGTATACCTCACCCCAACAAACGGCTCCGGAAGAAAATAAGACAGTGGATGACCAGGGCAGTTACTAATTTTATACAAAAAGCAGACCCTACCAACTCTGCGGCGATGCTCCAGATCGCAAGGCACAACACCATCCAGCATGAATGCACATCGACGAACCACTTTGTTAAGCAAACACAGATAGCAATCTGCAGCAGAACCTAAGACTATGGAGCAGTATTCAAGAAGAGGGAGGAAATAACAGTTACAACAGCGACGTGTCAATTCTACCCAGCCAATTATCTTTCAAGCCTGCCTCATCAGACCAATTTTCTGCGATGGACCTGAGGCAACTGAACGAATGTGGGGCTCAAACGTCAACTTTGGATCAAAATTGATATCCACCATTACCAAATCATCAACCACAAGAAGTGACACACCATCAAGCAAGAGTCAAAGAAAGGAGGTCTCACTGTACGTGACCTGGACCCAAGCAAGGTCTTAGTCTTGCCCGCATTCAGCCTCATCCCCCACCTAGAATACCAGGAATCAATCACTTCCAAATCATGCTGAATGTATTCTGAAACCTCCAACCTACGACTTGGCTTATCGCAAACAGCCAGCAAAGTAACATCATCAGCGTAACCAACAAGTAAATTATTAACAAGATCAAACAGGTCCGCTGTATATACAATGAATGACAAAGGGCCAAGAACACTACCACGTGGGACACCAGAAATCACTTCCAAAAACTCACTCCTCTTCCCATGAACAACTACACATTGGCATCTGTGAGATAAAAACTGACTAATTACCACGAAAACTGAACCACAATACCCATCAATCTCAGCTTATGGAACAGCCCAAGGTGATTCACGCGATCAAAAGCAGCACTGAAGTCAAGAGGTATCAACCTTGCCCCATGACCCCCATTAAGAGCCAGCTGCAACACATGAAAAATATGAAGTAGAGCATCACAAGTTCCCAAGCCCTGACGAATACCACACTGTGTTGGGGGAAGAACACACTGCTTCCCGAGAAAGCGACCCAACCTCGACGCAACCAACCTCTCATACACTTTCGACAAAACAGGTGTGATTGAGGTGGACCCATAGTCGGGAGTTCGGGATCAAACAGAGCCCTTCGGATCAGGCGTCTCATGAGCAATACTCCAGTATTCCGAAAAAGAGCCCAGTCGTACCATCCGACGGAAAAAAGAAGCAAGCGGGGCTGCAAGCACACCAGCCACCCTCCGAAGATAGAGAGAAAACATACCCGATGGATCAGTGTCCCAATAGAGGTCGAGTTCAAGAAAAAGACGGTACACACCCGATCCCGGCTCTGCTTCCCATCAAAGTAGCGCAACAAAACGTCCGCCTTGGCAGCGGGGTCCGCAACAAGATCACCACAGGCATCAATTAATTAAAGGGGATCAGAAGAGCTCACACCAAGCACAGCGCTCTTCAAGGTAGACCACCACTTACGTGCGCTAACAGACGAAGCTAACAACTCCCTGGACCTCAAATTATGCTCCCTTCAGCTTCCTCATAAGTAGCACCAATTCGACGCTGCATTTCCCTGAAACGCTGAAAGTCAACAGCAGACCGGATAGTACGTCAACGGGCATATATCTCCCGCTTCGACTAGTGCGCCTTCCTACAGGCATCATCAAACCAAGGCTCATCGCCTGTCCTCACCGTAATGAAGCGGGAAGGGACATAGGCGCGCACCATGTCAGAGAAAAGCCGATACAAAGTAGACCCAAGATCAGGAGACTCTCTCACAACTCCTCAAGGTAGCGTAAGGATGGCGTCAGAGACGGCGTCCCAATTCACTGTGGACTTCAAAAATAATTCACGCCTAACAATGACCCTGGTGACCCGCTGACGGACTCGCAGGGTTGCAGAGACGGCACTATGGTCCGAGAAACCAATGTGAGACACCACTTTCATTCCAACCAAACCAGGAACATCAGTCATCACATCAGACTGTCGACTTGGGAACGGAGAAACTCCATGAAGTTAAGGTCAAGAACACCTCCCATCAAATGGGTGGGACCCTCAACCAACTGCTCGCAACTAAAAGCACTCGCCAAATCGAAAGCTGTATGGCCATGGCAATCGGTCTTCCCAGAGCCTAACCATTCCACAAGGTGACAATTAAAATCGCCCATGAAGACAAAAGCAGAATGAACGCTATCCGATGACTGAATCCTAGCCATTGCATCTAAGAGATAATCAAAAACCCTATCATCAGCAAACTGGTTGCAATACACTGAAAACAAATAACAGTTCCTGAATGAGCCACAGACTCGAATCACACTCATATTCACTCTGCCTAGACACAATAACACCCTTTCGGACGTTGTCGTAATCACTTAAATCCCTGCCGCAAATCCTAATTATTACGACCCTCCAAATAATAATCATGTTGTTTGTAGCGGTAATCAGAAAGCTGCAATCAGTATCGGTATATTGTTAGGAAAACATTTGAAGTTAACATCGTGATACATATATACGTAGTGATAGGTCATTTAATAGTTTGCACGGCATAAACAAAATAATTGGCACTGTTTCTTACTTGAACATTGCTATCTCGAAAAAGCGCGCACAAGGGAAACGATCAGGAGGAATAGAGACAATAATTAACGACTTGTCTGAAGCAGAGAACACCTGCGAGGGTACAGGGTGTCACAAGTTCATGGGAAGGAAGGTATCGGGTGTTAAGAAAGTCGAGCAGGTCTATGTCAGTGACAACCTGTGTTTGGAAATTAATGGGTTTCTGAAGAAAAAAAAAACACAAACTAAGCTCGAATTTCGCTGTTGGCGAGCCAAATGATACATGAAAAGCCGCTGGTAACTGATATTTTTGAGAGGCGTTTACGGTTTTAATTTTTTTTTCTTGGTTATAGGATCGAGGGTCAGCTATAAGGAGGGGCCTCCTCAAACAAGGGAAGCGACCAATGAAGGTTCTCTACTCCCTCGTTGGGAGTTCTGTGAGGTAAATCTCGATGACGTAATCAGAGCAGTTAGGAATAAGCGTATGTAGGAGGAGACGTTTTGATGATAGAAAATGTTTGCATTGTACGATGCGAGTGGAGGGGGTTGAACTCGACCTTTCGAGGGTTTAGCCCATCCGAATTGAGAGAACTAGTTTCGAGGTTGGAGGGCTGACAGGCAGTAGCCCTCTAACTTGTTCCGCTAGCCTCTATTTTAAACACCTAGTAGAGTGCGTTAGCGACGTGATGGCCTCATTTAGATTAGATTAGATTAGATTAGATAGGCGGCAGTAGACGAACCAAAAGGCCCATTCCCAAAAAGACACCGGGATTTACACCCCGATCCTCTATGAGCTATTGCCATTATGTTAGT
>LQNS02278150.1:6456226-6485719 GCA_001587735.2 Parhyale hawaiensis
AATTATTCATCAACTTCGATCCTCCCACCTGATGAGCTGAGGTTACAGCGAAACGCGTCGTGGGTAATAAAATTTCAACTATATTATTTGCTTCTGATTTAATTCTTCAATATATATATATATATTTGTCTTTCCACCCAAAAAGTGGTCGAAGGACTTGAGCAATGTTCATAATTTTTTGTAGGGAGTTTGTTGAGTTGATCTTGATGCGACCCATTAAAAAAAAAAAAATAGGCTTAGCTTACCATAAAAATTGATGGCGTTGAATTTACCTCCACCGCGGCGAATTTGCCTCCACCGCAGTATATATTCTTACGATACAAGGCGTTCTATGTTTCGTATGTTATTATTGAAGCTCTACTCTCTGGAATCGGGGCTGCGCCCTAACTTTGTTCATCAAAAAGACTGCGCTGAATTTACCCCCACCCCCGGTGATGGTCATACGCCACGAGGCGTTCTATTCTGTTGCGTAATATATCTGACGAGAGTGCCCGCGCTGTCCAAAATTATACCGAAGAATTTCATATGACCCTTGCATTGTTCATTGATCATACTTTCGTTAATACAATTGCTTAGCAAAAGCCATTTCTTCGACGATTGCATTAAAATTGGAAGAATAACTGATGCACCGAAATTACCTGTGGAAAGAAACTAACGATCAAGATGCATAAGCGTGCTAATGGAAGCTTCAGCTATCTTCAGTGCTTCAAGTTCAACTTCGGTAATGTAAAAAAGTGCATTAAAAATAAGGTCGCCCGATACTTTGCCGCAGATTCGACATATGGAGAAGGTAATACTCCTACAAATCAGGCGCCGTGGCAGCGCTAAGACACGTTTCGGTATCTTCATTGTTTGAATTTCAACTGTCACTGACTAAGATAAATTTGCCATCAACTGCAACCTGGTCGATTTTTTATCAGTTGGCTTTCAAAGAAACTTGACAGAATGACCCCACAGACTCCAACCTGGCCAAATTTTCACCTATCTGCTTTCTTAAATAACAGTAATATGCTTTATTAGGTACACATAGGGAATGGTACACAGGAGACAGCTTAATACTAAACTTACATTAGATACTAAGATCAGGTAATACCATCATTACAAACTACACTGCTTTGCGGCCCATTGTTTGACTCTTGCTTGGAAATAGTATGCGCTGCCATCGGCGTGACAGAAAAACAGAAAATTTACAACATAATAAAGACTGATGTGTATTTATCTACTAGTTTATTCATCGGTTTGTTTATTTATCCATTTTTTTGTTACGCTTTAACAAAACAGGCAGAAATTAGTCCAGGTTGGAAGCTGTCCATTGTCATCGCTCTTCTTCATTGAAAATTGATTGGTAGAAAATAGGCCAAGTCGCAGATGACAACAAACTCATCTTAATCAGCGACAGTTGAAATTCAAACTGTGAAGATATCGAAAGCTTAGTATGATTTGTGCGAGTATTACTTTCTCCATACATCGAATCTATGACAGAGTATAGGACGATCTTATATCTGAATGCACTTCTTGCATCACCAAAGTTGAAATCTCAGCACTGAAGATATCTGAAGTTTTCATACGTACTCTCATTTTCAACTATTTGTCGGCAATAAATTTTGGGTGTTAATTAAAATACCAGCAATTTGTGGCCTAGGCAATTCTGGATGTGTTTTAGGTAAATTTGAAAGATTGACCTCATCGTCATAGAGATACATGACTGTAAGGGCAGTGCAACAGTCATTGCAGAATCAGTACCACATGCAGAGAGAATAGGTAACTAGAGCACTCTGAGAGCGCACACCTCCGCCAAGCAAGGCAACGGTTACACAAATTTAAATTGATTCTGAGACCATGCTTTTCTCTGTATCAGCACCAAAATCTAATCATTTGTGCCCTCCAACAGCTTCAGTAATTTTCTTAAAAATCCGTTCATAATTTATTGAGTTATGCTGCTAACAAACACTCAAACAAATATTAGTCAAACTCACAAACGGACTAACGTATCGCCACCATAATTTAATCATTTATGTCTTCTAACATTACTAACATCTGCCATAAATTTCATAAAGATCCATTCCTAATTTTCCTAGTTATTGTGCTAACAAGCATAAAATTAAAAACTGTAACGAACAAACTAGCAGATCATTACAAAAATTCGATCGTTTACTTTTTTTGACATACCTAACAACTCATGTAAATTTCAATAAAATCCATCTATAATTTTTTGAGTTATGGCTTTCAAAACGAACCTGACATCACCCGACGAACCCGTCATCACCATGCGGCTAAATTTTAAGGTCAGCTGGATGACTGTCCATAATGTGTTAGCTTCTACCAGTTCGTTCAGAGATTCAGTGCGTGTCTACAACCTAGGCACATCGCCTCCGTTACACTTGGGCCCTGATTATTAAGCAGCCCTCGATATCCGACTTACTGCTGCCCGCGCGGATAAGAGCAGGTATTTCACTTCTCTTTTATTTCCATTGGGGTAAACATTCACAGCTCCAGTATTTACTGCAAATAATAATTTCCTGAAAAGAATAGATTTTCAGCAGCATCACGGAGAAATAAGCTTAATTTTTCTAAGTCGAACATAAACATATAAAATGAAGCATACTACATTTGCGAAACCCGACATATCTCAAATCGCTGCTGTAATTTTTGGCGCCCGCGTACAAGAGTTTATGAAATAAAACAGCAATCCAGCGTAAAAATCACTGTTCAGACAAATAAAGTGTGAAGACGTTATTTAACGTGGTGATTTTTCCCAACATTTCATGGCTTACAACAAGGGTCAGCAAGGTTTTGTTGTGACTAAGGCCGGATGAGACTTTCAGGAGTAGGCGGCGGGCCAGCATAACAAGTAAACTCCTTCCACGTGAATTTTTTCGTAAATATAACACACACAAATATGATAGCGGGCCGAACGCAGGGCCTTCGTCGGCCGGAGGTTGCCTACCCCTGGATCACATCCGCCATGCTTAGTCAGCAATTACGTTATTAGTATTAGATGAGGCGAAGTGGGTCAATAAATGGATACATAAAGGTATATTTTAGGACGCTGTTTATTAACTTTATTTGCCTTCCAGATGTAAAGGAAGTTTCAGAATCCAGTAACAAAATTCACTGCTGAAATTAACCCTAGGAAGATAATAGAATAGAGGCTCATGCACTACTCCCAAGTTTCTTTTCATTGTAGAATCTCCAACATTATTAACGTGCTGAAACTCAAAGGTTTATTTGCCATTTAATGCATTCACCACATTAATCACTTGTTTGAGGAAATATTCTGGTCGTGGAAGGGTTAAGACTGATTTCTCTAAGCCTTTGATCAGACTAACACTAAAAATCCAGCATGAGTAAACTGGGCTGCAAAATTCCTGTGTTGCTTCTCTGCGTCGTCATAGCGACCGACGGGGTGTCGTGGCGCTACCATAGCGTCGTCTCTGACGTCAGTTTGATGGCGCCCTTCGTCAGCACTCTGCATCACATGTCTCTGTGTGAGTATTCACTGCACTGAAGCGTTCCCTCACCCGCCAAGCTGTCGACTATGCATGTGAGCATACCATGTAGTTACATGAATGTAAAGTCAACTTGACGACACCTCCTTTTGTAAACCCACACGCACTGGTGCGTGCTGCAGATATAGGCCAACTGGTCCTAGAGGAGTGTACGGCTGAGGTCAACGACGGATCGCCAAGAACTATGGCGCCTCGACAACAGGTTGTTATGCAACAGTATGACCCTTCCCCCATTTATGAGGAAAGTAAGTACCACCACGGCAGTTGTACATTCCTATCAACTGTTCAGTTAGCACGCCAAGCGCAGCAAGAACTCGCTTGCCTATGATGTTCTCAAACCTGTTACATCCAGTGTTATGACTTCAGCACGCCAGGCTGATGCTACCGTGGGTATAAGATCTGTCCAGGAAGTAGAGAATATAACTGGAAGACTCACCAGACCTAAAAATTAATCTTTGATGTGACAGCATGACGTAACAACGGTCAATCCATGTGTTTTAAAGGGAACCTCAGGCCTTCATTGGTAGGGTTTTCAGCCTTATTTAAATTATGAAAATAATTTTATAATTGACGCGAAGTTAACCATAATAACAGCTACTTTAACATTTATGTCCGTTTTATCAACGCGCTGCATCATCCAAGTTCAGTTAACAAATTCTCTAAATACTGAATTATCCCTGTAGCGTTCACAGATCATGAACAAATCGATTCATACATTTTCTCGTCGTCACTTTAACGATAAGAATCACTATAATCCCGTATGACACAAAAAAGTGCTTATGACAAACCAGTGGATTGCTGTGTGTTGGTTTCACTTTCATTGGTTTATCAGGCTATAAATAATCTAGAGATAGGGTGTTTCCCTTGAAATTGAGCAATAAGATTCAGTGATACGAATTTGACTTCAAACAGGCGCAAAATGTAAACAAAATTGTGAAGAAACATCATAACTGAACGCCCGGCTTCATTCTACTGAACGTGGCGACAGCGACAGAAAAAATTACCCACAGATCGTTTTCGTTCACTTGATTCGACGCGTTGATATGAATGACGTGTGAACTCGTTTTTAGACGATGTGGGTTTTGTTGGAAGAGATGCATTAGGTTAAAACTGTTGTAAATTGTAATAGCAAAGAGTTGGTCTGGTACATTTTGAAAATGAAGGTATAGTAAACTATGGGCCACCTTCAGGCTGACTCTTATCCACAAAACTATGCGCATTTTTTCAAGTTACTTTTTTTCAAATTACTCGTGGTGAGCGCCCTGGGGTGTATAGGCCACCGGCAAGGTAATTAAACAACAGGTGCTGTAAGAGCCGATTGTAGAAGAGCCTGTAGAATCACTTGAAAAACCACTTGAAGAACTGCCTGTATAGCCGCTTGTAGTCGAGAAGCCTTTGGCTTAGCAGTCGAGCTAAAGTTCAGACTGAGTTTCCTCCCCAAAAACCGGCAATGATGTGCTGAAAGGGGCGCAAGCACCTTGTAGGAGTGCGCGTAGATTGGTCAACACCAGAGGGGAAGTCGTCACTTGCTGACCGTGTTGTTAGCATTTCGGGTAGTGTCTCGAGAATGAGAGCTGTTAAGCAGTAGTGAAAGCTAGCTGTAGTGTACTGCAAGTACTGCTATGCTGTAGTGATGACTTAAAGATCTCTATAAAGGTAGTGATGATGTAAAACTCACTGCAAAGGCATTCATCTACCGTGGAATTCTCACGGTTCCCACTAGTAAATATTAATCTAGTGGGTTTTGGTTTGTGTCGTAAATTATGGTATGCATATTTATTTTAAAATAATATAAAAAACAGATATTGATACAGTGAAATCTTAATGGGTTTTGCCACTGAAAGCCCAAGAAAACAAGCTGAGGAAAAAAATACGTAAGGTATTGAAAGTAACCACACATTTGTGGAACAGAGCCGTATCAACAAACAGAGCTATATGACAAGAACTACGCGAGCTGAAGATAATTCCGAGCATTGAGGTAAAAAGCTCATAAGGGGAAGAAAGCTCAATAAACAAAATGATTCCCAAGCCACCGTTGATGAGTTGGGGGTGTTACATCAATGTTAATTTCCATAAGAAGCATTCACTGAAATAACGAGATGTTTTTCCCCATCTGGGGAGCTATTTGAAGCTGAAAATGTGAATGTTTGATAGCTGATAGGGATATACTGATATACTAAGAGGGAGAACATGAATTAACTAACTCGAAACACCATAAAGCATACCGTACTGTAGTACATTTCGAAAGTACAATGTGAATTTATAAATTCAACTGGATTACTTTACTGAATTTAGTGACTATCTCTGTACATTATTCTCTGATGTAAATTTTATATATATTTAGATTTTGGGATTCGCTATCTCAATTATGGACATATTATTTCCTGGGTACGAAGGACCATTCTCTAGAATGTACTACCACATTGGCATAATTTCTCAAATTGAGCATACACTTGTCACTGCGTCCGGATAAATAAATAATATGTATTCCGTCTAATGTTGAGATAAAAGAATCTCAGTTTACTCTTTCTTCCCTCGTACCCTGTGCAGTAATACTCTACAAAACTAAACTCTCACTTTATCTTATAGGATAACAAATTAGTCGGTTTTTGAAGGAACACCAGTAATGTTATTCGTGTATCGGCAAACTTGTAATTTTACGGTGTGTGGTATATCAGTATCGAAGCACATTATTTTCTTTTCCTTCTTTCTTTGCTTGAGCAAACGCACATGAGACACTCGAGGTAATCAGCAACCAATTGCTCATCAGATCATGAAGCAGTGCATTTGTTTTGAATACCTAGTTACGTGTGATGTATGGTGCAAACGCTTCTGCCCTCAGTGACCATCACACCTGTTTATGCATTAATTTAAATACTCTATGATATTTTCATCACTGTTGTTTTGTATGTTAATGAGGTGCCCTTCATTTATAGGGATGTAATGCTGTTTTGTGCATTATTATATATTCACTGACGGTTTCTGTGCGGTGTAATTATGATCTACATCTTGAAAAGTTGCAAAGCCTCAAAATATGGTGCACACACGAACAAAAAAATTATGAAGGCAAATTATGGCGCAAGCCTACAGAAATCGTCGGAGACGAAATTCACCGAAACTCCCCAATGGGAGTCAATTATCGGAAGTACCTTCTCTCATTTGACTGAAAGTGAAAAGGGGATTCGTTCTTGTTTACGCACACAGTATATGCCACCAGCTAGTGTCAAAGACACAGTCAATCAGAACCGCACACATTGACCTGAAACAAAAGAAAACTCACTTTGTGGGTAAATTTGATTACGAAAAACAGTTCAAATCAATAAAATAACGCAAAATTGAATTCCCCATGCAAAAAAAAAAAAATATAAAACATATTTTGTACTGCATTCCAAGCCTAACCAAGAAAAAGTTGTTATTATTTTTTTTAGCTGGCGACGGCGGCCATTTTAAATTCAAGGCTCTCAAAAGTAATGCGTACAGTTTTGACAGGGGCATGGGGCTAAATTTCTTTTTTATCCCTCCAAAAAGTCAAATTTAATGAGAAAAGTACCTCCGCTCTCAGTGGTCATGGAACTTATGAATTGTAATAGAAATATGAAACCCAAGCATAGCGGTGTTCCCACACAGGTTCAACAGAAAACAAAAAGAACAGTACGAAGAGAGCAGATTACTTTCATTAGAAGAATGAAAGTGCAAGGAAGTGAAGTGAACCCAAATGAAAGACTTCCAGAGGGCCTAGCTACGGTAACCTATAAGTTCTCGTTTGAGACGCTGCTCCCCAAATCATAGGAAAGACGACGACGATCAGAAACTGAAAGCCCTGTGTACTGAAGGTTCTGAAAGAAGTTGTGTTATTGGCGAGGTGTGCTCGTTTCGGTAAGCAAGCTGTAATTATCAGAATAGAAGAGTTGCGTACTAGTAGACCAGGAGTGGTAAAAGAGGAGTATATATCATAGAGTAGATGAGGTACATTAACATGGAAGTCCCTGACATTTCTCAGCGTCATCAGCCGAATCTGATTGCGTTGCCATGACCGTAACTATATATAGTTTGACCAAAGACTACGTTACACCATACTTCATAAGCTCTATGGTTTGGCGTGTTTGAACAAAGCTCAATGAAAAGGGAAATGTAAAATCTTTGTGAACTTAAACTCTGTCAGTACTCAGAGCGATATTCGAAAGTTTATCATCGGCGGTTACAATAATGTAAAAAAATATAGCAGTTCGAAAGTGTAGCTCTTCGGGGCAGTTTAATAATGGGCAAGATAAAGCCGTGGCTGCGTCTTGGTAACTGAATTGATCCCGTTAGCTCTATGCTGTTAACACCGACGAAAGTCGTAAGTGGCTACCCTACTTCGAGATGGATGAGGCTCCTCAAGAAAAACAGGTCAAACAAGATGCGTTTGGCTTAAACTAAATTAGTGAATAATGCGTTGGCTAGGTGAATGGCACTTACGGAAGAGAAAACCATAGATAACCGTGGCATTTCTACGGGTCCCCTTAGTTTATTACATGGCTTTAATATTTCAGTGTTTACTACCACAAAAATGATTCTTCTCCGCTAATTATTGCAAAATTTGTGGCATCTTCCTCTTGACCTCCGACACACGAGTAACTTTCCGCAAAGAAGGTGTTTAAAAAGAAGAAAAAAATAGAAATGGTGCGGCATTACAGATATCTGTAACCCTTACATGCTGGCTTGTTGCACTCTCTAAAGGCGTTCGCTCATGTATGTAGAAATTGCATTGTCACACAATTCTGTATCCGATTGCATTGCAGAGCAGAAGGCTTCGGCTTGGACATTGCTATGCCCCTTAAAAGACTATCTAAGGTATGAGTCGTTTCATGCAGTTTGTACGTTACAACAAGCAGCAGTGATCAAACTTTGAGAATGTCTCCTACTTCTAAGTTCATTTAACGTTGCAATGACACATGATTCAAGTGCCATTAGTTGTAGTTTCTTCAGCGTGACGGCTGAAGCGAAAAGTTGAGTGACTGAGCAATTTCTGCGATAGTGTGTCCACTCTATTAACGGAACAGTCGCCGCACAGTAGTGCAACTATTGTGACCACTTTTACCTCCGCCAAGGAGGTTATGTTTTCGTCGGGTTTGTCTATTTGTTTGTCTGTCCTCTTGTCTGTCAGTCTCTACTTCTGTCTGTCTGTCATGAAGATAACGCAAAAAGTTATGAACCGATTTTAATGAAATTCACAGGGATTGTCAGGTATGTTGAGAGAAACAGATGATTTACTTTTGGTGAAGATCCATCTATCCTTTTNTCCTCTTGTCTGTCAGTCTGTACTTCTGTCTGTCTGTCATGAAGATAACGCAAAAAGTTATGAACCGATTTTAATGAAATTCACAGGGATTGTCAGGTATGTTGAGAGAAACAGATGATTTACTTTTGGTGAAGATCCATCTATCCCTTTTTTTTTTTTGTTTGTTTGTCTGCCTGATTTTTCTCTACGCTGTAACGCCAAAAGTTATGGACGGATTTTCATGACATTTACAAGAGTTGTTAGGTATATTATGAAAAGTAAATGAACAAATTTTTGTAACGATCGGTGTGTTTGTTCGTTCATCACTGTTTTTGATTATGTGCTTGTTAGCCCAATAACTCAAAAACATATTGGATGGATTTTTATGAAATTTATAGGAGTTGTTGGCATTGTTAAAAGGTATACATGATCAAATTTTGGTGAAGATTGGTTTGTTCGTTTATATGTTAGACTCATGTTTGTCATAATGCTTATTAGCATCATAACTTAAAAGGTTATGAACGGATCTTCAAAAAATTACTGAAGCTGTTAACACTGTTGAAGGGCACAAATGATTAGATTTTGGTGTCGATACAGAGAAAATCATAGTCTTAGAACCAATATTAATTTTTCGTAACCGTTGCCTCGGTTGGCGGAGGTATGAGCTCTCAGAGTGCTTTAGTTTTTTTTTTTTTTTGTGGAATAATTCAAAGGGAAAAGTGTAGTCAGCCCCAATGTTTATTAGTTTGAACATTGAAGTTAGAATAAAATAATAATGGGGGTAGCAATTGAAGAAAAACGCTTACAAAAAAAATGCATAACGAAATATCGATTTCACAGAACTACTTGGTATCTCGTGGATGCAGTTTATTCCTCTAATTGTTGATATGTAAAATTTAATAGCAAGTTACGGCAATGTAGAATAGTGGTATTAACCTAGGTTTCTATTGGATACTGCAGGCATGTGCAGAACAGCCTGTGCCACCAGAGGCAACTGTACAGCAGCGACGTATGAGAAAGACATTTCCACCTGTCATCTCACAACTAACACAACAACGATCAAAATAACATCGCAACCAAACAGCTTGACGCTCTTTCGCTTTGGTAAGTGAGAAATGAAAGTGTTTCAGAAATGTATATCCCGTTTACTTTACATGAAGCGCATTGAATGAAAGTTTTTTTTCCTCAGGGGCACGGGTATTCTGGCGGGCCCTTTGCCTGCCAATATATATTTGGTTCTCACAAACGCAAGCGTCCTGTGTGCCTTCTCCGCAGGGGATGTTGCAGCTAGCCGCAGTTCCTGATGAGAAGGTGATCTTGAGAGTAGATTAACAGGCTGGTGCCATAGCTGGGTCCTCAGTCTTCCGCAGTTTGCTCCTGTCTCTCTTCCATGAGGTAGTACCACCTGATGTTCTTTTCCTTTCGCTTCTTTCTCTTTTCAGCCAAAGTCCGTATTGGTGATGGCAGGGCCTGGGGCGCGTGGATAGCTGGCCGCTGTCGTAGCTATCATGACTGTCGATTTTTTTTTGCCTTGTATTTTTTATGATTCCCTTTCCATATGGTCTCTGTTTATTTATTTTTTTTTTTTTGCGTATCTAATAGCTAGATATCCGGACGTGAATGTGTAACCCGTACTCGTGGTTCTGGGTCTAGCTCCTGCTGCATCTTATGCACTATTGTTCGAGGTCTCTATAGACAAGCTGGCTGAGTTCGCCGTAGCCTCTTCCAGTTATGATCAGGTGCTATGTTTTGAGACGCTCGTCTCAAGTCATCGTCATGTTTCTAAACTGATGATCCCAAACTTTGAAAAGCTAGTGCTGCGGTTGTGAGGTTCATGCCCTGGATTAAGGGGTCTGGCTGCTTACGTTGTCGTGTTGATGTTGCTGCTGTTGATGATTTTTTGTGGAAGATCTAATGAAAAGTTTATTTTGTTTCGGAAAAGAGCTTCTTAAATTTACGTAAAAAGGCTTGATTGACGACTCAGTGTTAGTTGTTCATCTGTTATATTTTGGAATCACCGTTATAGTTGTAGACATACAAGATGACTGTTACAATTCATTACAGGGTGATGCATGGTGTCGCAACCACAACAGCCTACCTACTTACTCGACACTGTCAAATTCTGTGCTACATTCCACACTTCAAGTTCTTTTTACCCGTCTATCTGAGTCAGGGAACTGCATTCCAACACTACACACTTTACANATCGTCATGTTTCTAAACTGATGATCCCAAACTTTGAAAAGCTAGTGCTGCGGTTGTGAGGTTCATGCCCTGGATTAAGGGGTCTGGCTGCTTACGTTGTCGTGTTGATGTTGCTGCTGTTGATGATTTTTTGGGGAAGATCTAATGAAGAGTTTATTTTGTTTCGGAATAGAGCTTCTTAAATTTACGTTAAAAGGCTTGATTGACGACTCAGTGTTAGTTGTTCATCTGTTATATCTTTGGAGTCACCGTTATAGTTGTAGACACACAAGATGACCTAGTTACAATTCATTACAGGGTGATACATGGTTATCTCAAATGAGGCCATGACGTCGCTAACGCACTCTACTAGGTGTATAAAATAGAGGCTAGCGGAACAAGTTAGAGGGCTACTGCCTGTCAGCCCTCCAACCTCGAAACTCGTTCCCTCAATTCGGACGGGCTAAACCCTCGACAGGTCGTGTTCAACTCCCTCCACTCGCATCGTACAATGCAAACATTTTCTATCATCAAAACGTCTCCTCCTACATACGCTTATTCGTAATTGCTCTGATTACGTCATCGAGATTTACCTCACAGAACTCCCCACGAGGGAGTAGAGAACCTTCATTGGTCGCTTCCCTTGTTTGAGGAGGCTTCTCCTACATTATAGCTGGCCCTCGATCCTAACCAAGAAAAAAATTAAAACCGTAAACTCCTCTCAAAAATATCAGTTACCAGCGGCTTTTCATGTATCATTTGGCTCGCTAACAGCGAAATTCAAGCTTGATTCGTGTTTTGTTTTTCTTCAGAAATCCATTAATTTCCAAACACAGGTTGTCACTGACATAGACTTTCTTAACACCCGATACCTTCCTTTCCATGAACTTGTGACACACTGTACCCTCGCAGGTGTTCTCTGCTTCGGTCAAGTCGTTAATTATTGTCTCTATTCCTCCTGATCGTTTCCCTTGTGCGCAGTTATTCGAGATAGAAATTTTTAAGTAAGAAACCGTGCCAATTATTTTGTTTATGCCGTGCAAACTATTAAATGACCTATCACTACGTATATATATATATCACGATGTTAACTTCAAAGGTTTTCCTAACAATATACCGATATTGATTGCAGCTTTCTGATTACCGCAACAAACAAACAAACAACATTATTATTATTTAGAGGGTGGTAATAATTAGAATTTGCGGCAGGGATTTAAATGATTACGACAACGTCCGAAAGAGTGTTGTTGTGTCTAGGCAGAGTGAATATGAGTGTCCATGTTGTGAGCTGATGGTGCTTCGAGTCTGTGGCTCATTCAGGAACTGTTATTTGTTTTCAGTGTATTGCAACCAGTTTGCTGATAATAGGGTCTTTGATTATCTCTTAGATGCAATGGCTAGGATTCAGTCATCGGAGAGGCGTTCTGCTTTTGTCTTTATGGGCGATTTTAATTGTCACCATGTGGAATGGTTAGGCTCTGGGAAGACCGATTGCCATGGCCATACAGCTTTCGATTTGGCGAGTGCCTTTAGTTGCGAGCTGGTGGTTGAGGGTCCCACCCATTTGATGGGAGGTGTTCTTGACCTCAACCTCATGGAGTTTCTCCGTTCCCAAGTCGCCAGTCAGATGTGATGACTGATGTTCCTGGTTTGGTTGGAATATCAGTGGTGTCTCACATTGGTTCCTCGGACCATAGTGCCGTCTCTCCAACGCTGCGAGTCCGTCAGCGGGTCCCCAGAGTCATTGTTAGGCGTGAATTACTTTTGAAGTCCACAGTGAATTGGGACGCCGTCTCTTGCGCCATCCTTGCGCTACTTTAAGGAGTTGTGAGAGAGTTTCCTGATCTTGGGTCTACTTTGGATCGGCTTTTCTCTGACATGGTGCGCGCCTATGTCCCTTCCCGCTTCATTACGGTCAGGACAGGCGAAGAGCCTTGGTTTGATGATGCCTGTAGGAGGGCGCACTAGTCGAAGCGGGAGGTATATGCCCGTTGACGTACTATCCGGTCTGCTTTTGACTTTCAGTGTTTCAGGGAACTGCAGCGTCGAGCTGGTGCTACTTATGAGGAAGCTGAAGGGAGCATAATTTGAGGTCCAGGGAGTTGTTAGCTTCGTCTGTTAGCGCACGTAAGTGGTGGTCCACCTTGAAGAGCGCTGTGCTTGGTGTGAGCTCTTCTGACCCCCTTAATTAATTGATGCCTGTGGTGATCTTGTTGGGGACCCCGCTGCCAAGGCAGACGTTTTGTTGCACTACTTTGATGGGAAGTAGAGCCGGGATCGGGTGTGCATTCTTTTATCGTGTGATCCTTAGCCGAAGATCTCCGGTTTTGCTTTCAGATCTTCTGAAGTGCACCGTCTTCTTCTTGAACTCGACCTCTATGGGACACTGATCCATCGGGTATCTCTCTCTCTTTCTTCGGAGGGTGGCTGGTGTGCTTGCAGCCCCGCTTGCTTCCTTGCTCCGTCGGATGTTACGGCTGGGCTCTTTTCCGGAATGCTGGAGTATTGCTCGTGAGACGCCTGTTCTGAAGGGCTCTGTTTGATCCCGAACTTCCAACTATGGGTCCACCTCAATCACACCTGTTTTGTCGAAAGTGTATGAGAGGTTGGGTGCGTTGAGGTTGGGTCGCTTTCTCGTGAAGCAGTGTGTTCTTTCCCCAACACAGTGTGGTTTTCGTCAGGGCTTGGGAACTTGTGATGCTCTGGTTCATATTTTTCATGTGTTGCAGCTGGCACTTGATGGGGGTCATGAGACAAGGTTGGTACCTCTTGACTTCAGTGCTGCTTTTGATCGCGTGAATCACCTTGGGCTGTTCCATAAGCTGAGATTGATGGGTATTGGTGGTTCAGTTTTCGTGGTAATTAGTCAGTTTTTATCTGACAGAAGTCAATATGTGTAGCTGTTCATGGGAAGAGTAGTGAGTTTTTGGAAGTGATTTCTGGCGTCTCACGTGGTAGTGTTTTGGGCCCTTTGTTATTCATTGTATATATAGCGGACCTGTTTGATCTTGTTAATAATTTACTTGTTGGTTACGCTGATGATGTTACTTTGCTGGCTGTTTGCGATAAGCCAAGTGGTAGGTTGGAGGTTTCAGAATCCATTCAGCATGATTTGGAAGCTATTGATTCCTGGTGTTCTAGATGGGGGATGAGGCTGAATGCGGGCAAGACTAAGACCTTGCTCGGGTCCAGGTCACGTACAGTGAGACCTCCTTTCTTTGCACTCATGTTTGATGGTGTGTCACTTCTTGTGGTTGATGACTTGGTAATGGTGGGTATCAATTTTTATCCAAAGTTGACGTTTGAGTCCCACATTCGTTCGGTTGCCTAAGGTGCATCGCAGAAAATTGGTCTGATGAGGCAGGCTTGAAAGGTATTTGGCTGGGTAGAATTGACACGTCGCTGTTGTAACTGCTATTTCCTTCCTCTTCTTGAATACTGCTCCGTAGTCTTAGGTTCTGCTGTAGATTGCCAACTGTGTTTGCTTGACAAAGTGGTTCGTCGATGTGCATTCATGCTGGATGGTGTTGTGCCTTGCGATCTGGAGCATCGTCGCAGAGTTGGTGGGGTCTGCTTTTTGTATAAAATTAGTAACTGCCCTGGTCATCCACTGTCTTATTTTCTTCCGGAGCCGTTTCTTGGGGTGAGGTATACTCGGTGTACTGATGCTCTTCATGAATTTGCCTTGGAACCATTACGATGCCATACGGCACAGTATTCTCGTTCGTTTTTTCCATCGTGTGTGGATGTTGGGAGTAGTCTTGAAGGCTCTGTCTTTGCTGGTGCAGCTATTGACAGCTTTAAACGATCTGTACACAGAGCTATTTTGTGTTCTCGGATCTTTTCTTTTTTTTCTTCACTCGCTGGCCTGCTTGCGTGGGGTTTTGTCCAACTCATGGGGTTTCTCCGTTCCCACGTCGCCAGTCAGGTGTGATTTAATAATAATTATAATAATACTGAAGAATGCGATGAAAAGCAAAAAGAAGAAATTTGGTTACCATGGACTGCACTATATATATATATTTGACAGTTCAACCGTCTCAAGTGAGACCTACTGCTAGTTGATAAAACATCAATACAACCTTTTCCAAGCCAACTAGCGACCTCAAGCAAAAATAAAGTGTTCCACGTAAGGTGAGGAATGCATTTCTTTCGATAGTACCGCATTACAAAAACTGGTCAATGGTAATTCGTAAGATGACTTTTCGTCAATTTTAGGTCATTTTTGGTTTCCTGGAATTCAATGATCGTCGTCCACCATTGAACTTTAGCTACGGAATTGTGATTTTACTGATAAACACATTTCCTACCTCACCACGAATAGTTTTTTGTGTTAAGTCCCAGTGTTAGTTAGAAGACCTGTTATTGACGTTTTATTTATTAGCCGTAAGCCTCACTTAGGACTTTTCATGAGCAGTAACAATTGAGTTCTTGAGGCGTACTCAAACGAGCAGTATTTTTGCTGATTTTGACGGGGTAAATTGTCTGCACATCAAGCTTGTGGTGACATAATACACACCTAGCGAGGGAAAGCTTCTTCCGGTTGCAGTGCCTTAAGGTAAAATTATTGCAATTTGTAGAAAATTGAAATGGAAAATATTAGCACAATAATTTTTATATCTCTTCTTCGCCCGGTCTTTTATTCCTTGCGCAAAGTACTTAGCGACTGAGTGTCTTGTACAATGTTGATGAAGCTCATATAAGAAACTTTGACAAGTACGTTTCTGCAGGCTACCATCGTTCCAACCTGGATACCAATTCCTTTTATGATTTTTATACTTCTGCAGTTATCATCGCGAGCATTTTAAGTAAAGATAAACAAAACGGAGGCGGTTAAAGGTAAAGGTAAAGTCAACTTAGACCACACCCTCACCTGGGAAACCCACATGCACAGATTTGTGCTGCGGGTATAGACCCACTGGCCCCAGATGAGTAAGTGTAGCCGCAGTCGCCCTCATGTCACCAAGAACTATGGCGGAAGGTACAAATGACCCGAGACCCCCACCCCCCTCATCTCTGAGAAAAGCAGTTCTGCCACAGAGCTGTGCATGCACACACAACTTGCCGAGTCAGCACACTAAGATCTGCACTCGAGCGCTCGAGTTCACCCGTCTCAAGTGAGACCTACTGCTAGTTGATAAAACATCAATAAAATCTTTTCCAAGCCAACTAGCGACCTCAAGCAAAAATAAAGGGTTCCTCGTAAGGTGAGGAATGCATTTTTTTCGAGAGTACCGCATTACAAAAACTGGTCAATGGTAATGGAGTGTCTGGCGGAGCATCGAACCAGCGAGCGATACATGGTGTTAAGATGAGAACGGAAGCATGCAGCTAACGTGGCAGCATGCTACCGTTGCAGTGATTAGGTACAAGGGAGAACGGAACTGCAAGTTGCGTCTTCCATACTCGAAAGCCACGAGAAAAATTGGCCTAGACACATCGTGCTGAATTCACTGTTCAGGTATGCTTTTTTTTTTACCGAGTCCGGTAGAGTATTTTGTTTGCGAAGTAGCACTTACCGCAAATTTATGCTTTTCGTCTCTCTGCACTGGGCTTTAGAGTTCGTTTGATTGGGGTAGTCAGAGTCAATCTTAGCCAAGCCCATCCGATTTCACTTCTCCAGATGTGCCGACAGGAACTTTGGGTTTGCTGGTGTTAGACCCAACTCGATTATATCAAACCACCTTAAGTGTAAACTCCATTTACGAAGTAAGCTTGAGTTCCTGGAAGTCTCACTGGTAAACGATTGAGGGTAAAAGCCTGAAACTTGAATTCACCGGATGGAAGCTAGTACACTTGTCTGAAGAGTGGGATAAGTCCAGTCGAGTGGGCTTTGCTTAGTTCGCCTCTGAACATAAGAACACTGCTATAATGGCTGAAAACTTTATCGAAAGTCATACATCGCACATAATATTCACAAGTCAGTCCAACTGCTAGTGCAATTAGCAACTGTACACTAATAAAGAGTTAAGAAGATGAACTGATGAAGAAGATTTATTTGATAATAGGCCGCCTCGTGTTTCAGGGGATCACTGAGTCTTGTTAATATTCATTACTATGCATTGTAGAAACCATTTCAATAGTAGAAATTGAACGAAATGCTCTGTGCATCTCTAAGTGTCCCGTTTATGTTCAACTACCCGTATCATGTTCAATAGTGTCATTCCTGACTAATGGTTTTGACCCTAACAAATGATCCCGTTCGTGGCTAATTGTTCAAACTCCTTGCTAAGTGTTCCCTTCCTGGCTAATTGGCTCTTCCTGACTAATTGCCCCTCCCTGACTAATGGTCTCGTTCATGGCCCATTGTCCCGTGTCTGGCTAATGATCCCCCTTCTTGTAATTAACACGCTCCTAGGCAACTGGCCTAACTTTGCTAATTATCGTGTATATGGCTAATTGCCAGTTTCTAGCTAATGGTGCCATTACTGGTTAATTATCCGGTTGCTTGCTAGTTTTCATGTGCCTGGTTAAATGTCACGCTCCTGGATAATTAAATTTGATAGCTGACAGTCCACGGACTAACCAGCCCGTTCCCAGAGAGCAGCTGGAGTTGATACTCCAGTCCTACATGAGCTTTGGTCGCTATCTCAAATCATTCACATATCCGAGGAAGCTAGATTGGAAAGAGAGAACATAAACTCAGCTCAGCAAGCATGATTGGTTGCATCAGACTGCTGGGGACTCAGAGACAATTTAGTTGGGAATGGAAGATAATAATGGATTGAGGTGGCCTGTGATGCTTTTGCATTCAAGAGTGTGTGAGTCCTGGAGATGAATCGGTAGGTGTGGAGGCGTTGCTCCTACTGTTTGCCTGAACGATTTTTGAACACGTTGACTATCTCTCCACCGACAGCTTACGAGGGGAGTCTATTCGAAATGTTCACCATGAAAAAAAAAAAAAAAACGTGCAGTATTCCGGGAATTTGGTATTTGAGTTTTGGTCTTAGTTTCAGAGGCTATAATCACCGTTTGTGTGAAAAAGTCCCATTGTAGGCCCATCGCTAAAGCCGTTCAAGCGCTTGAATGTTTTTGTTAGTTGCTCCATGAGGTGTTTTGCTCATGAGAGAAGAGTCCGATATGGCGATATCCAGTAGGCGACACTCACGTGGTGAATTTCGTAGAGGAGGTATCAATTCTGCTGCTCTACATTGAATGTTTTCCGTTTCATTTAGATCATTGCACATACATGGCGACCAGAATTAACAACAAACTCTAAAGCGCTTTGTACAAAGGATGGATTATGCCCTAGATTCGTGTTCAAAATTCCTTATAGTGAATACCATGATATTACTGCAATTTTAACACACCTGTCTACTTGCAGAATGTGTTTCAGCTTGGGCAAGTTATTCTCAAATCACGTTATTGCGTGACGGCTTTACAATCCCATTCATTTCCAATTGGTCTTCAGCGTTCTTTTGTCCAATGTGCATTACCGAGCAAGTCAACATTAAAACTCGTCGGCCACGTTGCGCCTAATTGCATGAAGCAGTCAAAGTCTTGTTGACGATCAATTTTATCCCTAGCCGACTCTGCACTGTAGCAGAGTTCCATGTGAACAACAAATTTATTGATATTAATACGGATGTTAAGGTCATTGACATAAATTATGTACAAGAGTGGGCTAAGCACGCTACCCAGATCATTTGGATTCCCAGATGAAACTGGCGTCTAAAAAATCGATCGGCACTACTTCAAGTTTCATACGCTGCTGCCGACCAGTGAGCCATGCTCAAATTTACCCAATGTAGCTAGTATCCCTGGATGCAGTGGAATTTCATTTGTATTTAATAATCGTTGATAAAACACTTTGTCATATGCGTTTTGGAAATCGAGGTAAGCGAGGTCCGCTCTTTCTGCTTCGTCTCTGATTTCTGCAACTTTCGGAAATAAGTTAAGTTAGTTAGGAAGCTTCTCCTATCCTGAAAGCCGTGCTGCTAGTCGAAAATGAGCTGATACATCCTGTGGTTGTGAGCGATGAGTTTCTTCTGAAAACTTTCGACGGTTTTGCTGATTAGCCGATAGTTACTAGGGCTTTTCTTTTCCTCTTTCTTCTGTACTAGTGGGCAAACGCGTGAAAAAATTCATGCAATAATCGATATGTTTGCTCTCTTTGACTTGCCGTTTGCACATTTTCCCGCTTATTAGCAGCTCTTATTCCCTGCTGTAATCTTTTTGGTTTAAGTTTTTCTTGTCACTGTGTCGCATAGGCGGTTCATCTCTCTCCATTGGTAGCACGTCTTCCTTTTTGAGACTAGCAGTCTCGTTCTTCTTGACATTCCCTATCCACTTTCTTAATTAAACGTGCGTCTTCCAAAGTAAAATCCGGAATAAAACACTGCAATAAATTGGAATATGACTCCAGTTACCATATATACAATGTGAGTGCACCGTATCGAGGATAATGTCTTCCATTCTCGAATATCTGATTCAATAACGTGCTAAAATTTTGGCCTCTGAAGCGAAATCTGCTCTCTCAGCGAAAGACAGTAAGCAAGAAGAAATAAGTGTCTACTGCCCGTGAAATAATTGTCTACTGGCCGTCGTGAGTGCTCTGTTAATCATTTGTCGAATTTATACGTTGTGACCTGAGAGAAAAAAAGTTATAGAATCGCACTCCAGAAACTGCATAGATATTGTTACGATTTCAAGACGCGTTTTAAGCAAGAAGTGTATCCAGATAAATTGTTTCGCCATCTTCTGCAAACTGTAAAAGTGGCCATCGATCTCTATTAAAACGTAACTTAATTACAAAATCGCCTGGCCTTTTTTTTTTTGCCCATTTCCATAAAAGCAGAAATGAAATAAGTAAATACACGAATCGTTTTATTATATAAAGATTGCACTCACGTTTGTGAGACTACTGCCCAGTGGAACTTCTCCCGTGCTTGAATATTTTGAGCAGTGGTGTTCCGACGATTGGTAGCTTTTCCCGCAGTACACAGAGAGAAGAATTATCGGGGCCACTGAATTTGTAGTTTTTTTAAGGTGGGTCAGTTCTTGGAAGGACTCCTATTCCTTAAAAAAAAAAAACACATGTGCCGAATGGAGCTACTTCAATCGGTGTTGATAGAGCAATATTCGTAACATTTTCAAAGTTAAATAACGACGTCACGATATTCTATGTTTTCGTTCTCTGTACAGAAGTACCCGCTCTGCCAGAGAAAATATTTGTAACAAGCTCAAGAACGAAAGACGGCACATTGGAGAACTTGTATGCAATGTGCCGGGCTGAGGCCGGGAGAGTTCTCGTCATCAAAACCGTGCAAGTCAAGGAAGCTGCGATGAGTGTTGTGGAAAGTAAGTATGCTGATGATAGAATTGTTTGGATTTGCTTGTAAAAGTTGATCTAGGCCTATCCCATGTGTCTAATGCCTTAGGTGAGAGTGTTTGCTTCGCCAGTTTGAATCGAGTTGCATGAGCCTAAAGAAACTCGATTACGCTTGAGACGTCTGAAAACTCTATTTTACAGTATTATTGGGGGTTCAACCTATTCTCTATCACTGGTTTAAAGTTAACACCTTTTTTATTATTACTGTTATTATTATCACCCGCGAACAAAGTTGAAGAGATGATGATGTTTTCGTTGAAGATTTAAGTATATTTGTATGTATATTTATATACATTCTGCTTGTAGATGGCGTACAAATTGAAGAAATAGATGAGAAGCAAATCATTTATTTGAAATATTATTACCCACGACGCGTTTCGCTGTAACCTCAGCTCATCAGGTTGGAGGTTCGAAGATGATGAAGAATATTCGTTGACATCTTGAAACTTTCAGCGGTTATCACATAAAGATGCAAATATGATGCCGGTTTGACGAAAGCTATAAATGACATTTTCTCTAATACAAGTGTTTTTTCGTTTTTTAAACTAAGTCCACCCTGTTCACTTCAGCTACTGCACTAAGTACAGACTCACAGAAGTGCCGAAAGCGACAGTTTACAACCTGTACGGTTTTCAATAGTTGAAACATCTGCATGGTAGACTCCATAATAGTTACGAATCCTACAGCTGGCGTAAACATAACAACCATTGTCCAAAATTCGACTCGGAAGTGCGGACTGCAGATATGGATTTTTCTACGTTGAAGATCGGCATTAACATGCAATGCTAGTCGTATCTAATTGGCCTGATAGAGGTACAACCCCAAAAATGAAATCATCAGTTAGGCCGAGAACCTTGAGGGTTAGGAAGCAGGAACTGGTTCTGCTAATATCCTAAGTATATATACGCGTTTATTATGAAATCAACTTCATTAGGACACTAGCAGAACCAGTCCTTGCCTCCTAACCTACAAGGTTCTCGGCCCAACCGATAGCTTCAAGTGTTGGCAAGCTTCCTCGTACTAGGGTGGTTGGTCGACGTGGATGGTGGCAGCACAAAAAAAAAAAAAAAGGTCGCTTACCTGTCGACAAATCGGCGTGCGTTCCAACGTAGACTTATTGTAATTTTAAATGAGACCAAATTTGCGAAAATCTATGGTGTTTTTATTACTTTTTTACTATTTGAACCTAACAAGCCGTGAGGTGGCCTAGAGTTTTTGTACCTCTATCGAGACGCCGGCAGCTGAACAGGTCGTATTGAAAGATTGTCGGCCATCTTATAGCCCGTATCGAAATATATATATATATATATCGACCAAATAAGTGGTCGAAGGAGTTGATCTACGTTCATGATTTTTTGCAGGGATTAGATTTGGTTAGATAGGTGGCAGTTGGCGAACCAACCGGCCCATTCCCAAAGAGACACCAGAACTCATGCCCTGGCCCTCTATGAGCTGTTGCCATTATCTAAGTAGGATATAGAGGACTAGGGAAACGAGAAGATAAAAATAAGAAGAAAAGAAAGGGCAGAAGAATCTCAGCCAAAGATGCACGCTAGCATGATCGATAGCCGCTGATATGCGGAGCTTAAAGATGTAGTTGGAGTGGAGACGAGAAGAAGACGGATTGAGATGGCCTTAGAAGCTTTTGCCGTTAAGAGCTTGCAACTCGTGGAGGAGGGGTTCTTAGCTGTGGATGATGTCTCTCCCAATGTATGTCAAGACACAAGACGATTTTTAAATGAGTTGACTGACTCCCCACCAACAACGTCGGAAGGAAGTCTATTCCAAATGCTGACCATGAAATAGGGAAAAAACTGCTGACCTAAAGTCGTTCTTCGAGCTTTATGCTTTAGTTTTTAATCGTTTTTTCGCAAGCGATCATTAAGGTTTCTTTCAAAGAGTCCCTTTCTAGGTACGTCATTGAAGCCATTCAAGTACTTGAATGTTTCAGTTAGTTCCCCGTGAGTCGTCTTTGCTCGGGAGAGATCAGACCCAGTTCTTTTAGGCGACATTCATCCGACTTGTTTCTTAGCTGAGGTATCAATTTCATTGCACTGCGTTGGACTCCCTCCATGTTATCGATATGTTTACACAGATGTGGTGACCAGCATTGAACGGCAACTTCTAAGTGTGGGCGCACTGACGCCTTGTACCAGGGAATGATGATATCCTAGGACTTGTATTCAAAGTTTCTAGTGACGAATCCAAGTACTCTGCTTGCCATTTTCACACTCATGTCATCTTGCTGACTGTTTTGTAGTTTGTTTGTAATAGCGCTTCCCAAGTCACGTTGTTGGTAGACAGCTGCCAATTCCGCCCCTTTCATTTTTAATGGGGTTGAAGGGTTCACCCGCCCTACGTACATTACTGATCATTTGTTAACAATAAAGCTCATCTGCCACGTTGCGCTCCATTCCATGAGGTGATCAAGGTCTTGTTGGAGCTCGGCTCTTTTCGTGGCAGGATGACATTAGTTTAGAATTATCCGCAAATTTACTGATTTTACTACGGATGTTAAGATCGAGATCATTGATGTAAATTGAGAACAGAAGTGGTCCAAGCACGCTCCATTGTGGCACCTCTGATGGTACCTACTTGTGACCAGTCACTCGTCTCTTCTTCAAGCTTCACTCGCTTCTGCTGACCCGTAAGCCATGCCTCGATCCAGCATAAATCGTCACCCTGGATGCCATGAGCTTCCAATTTTTTCTTATACCCCTTCTTATGTATCGATATCTCATTAGCTAGTTTCCACATTGTCCTCGTCGTGACCCACGCCAAAAAACTGCGAATAGCAGGTCATAAAAATGACGGTGATGAAAATTGTTTTCCACCCAAAAACAGTGAGGAGTTGAGCTAGGTTCATGATTTTTTGCAGGGAGTCTTGTGGGCTGTTGTCGATGTCACCCATGCAAAAAAGTAAAAAAAATAGCATTAGCTTGCCATAAAAATGACGGCAATAAAATTTGCTTTCCATCCAGAAACAGGTAGAAAGAAGTGAGCTATGTTCATGAATTTTTCTTTTCAGGGAGTCTGGTGGGCTGTTCTCGATGTGACCCAAGCCAGAAAACTAGGACTAGCAGGCCATAAAAAATGACGGCGATGAAATTTTCTCCTACCGCGGGTAATGGTCTTACGCTATGAGGCGCTCTAGTTATTTATATTTTGATAAAATTCTGTGAAATTTATTTGTTTAATTGTTTATTCATTTGCTCATTTATTCTCTTGTTTACGCACAGACTCGTTCCTTTAGGATAGGAAAAAGTCGATCTCTGAAGATTCAATTCGATTGTGTCGGTGATACGAAAGGCGAACCTGAGCTCACGTGCATAAACATGTAGGCACGTTTGATTTAAAAATAATACAGGAAATGTAACTGTTACATATATATTTCTCGTTGGTTACAAGCAGAGTATTGAATATTCCCTTGAGAAGTAGAAAAGCTGCTGATAGTGACCCATACGGGTAAGAGTGAACTCTGAAATAGTGTCGTCTGTGGCCAGCAAAAAAAAAAAAAAAAAAAAAAGATGATGACCAAANGGCCAGCAAAAAAAAAAAAAAAAAAAACTGGTGATGATGACCAAACGGGTGACGGGCAGTCTAATTGCTATTAAAACGCCACGCTCGGGCCATCACGGTCAGGTAGCGCGAGGCAAACGAAGCATTTTGCAACACCGGGAGGCCCAAAAGAAAACCAAAGGATCTTCTAATAGAAGGCTATTATACTATTAACCACTGATTCAAGTGCTTGTAGGCCAGCACGACCGAAAGCCTATTCCGCTAATGAATTCCAGACCACACCGTACAAGGCTAGAAAACAGTGACTGAACTTACAAGTCTGCCGTCTAGCGGTCTCCAATGTGAAGGAGTGCGCATATTTAAAAAGCCGCACAACGTGTCATCTCGTAAAGACCCTGAGCAGAGGGACAGAAAAATACAACCAATATCTTTCATTGCTGAATAAAATATAAAATGTATAAAACACAACCACGCTTGCCTGTGGAACTAATTCACCAGATATCTTTGAGCACACCTGCTGGCAGAACTAACAAATCGGTCCAGCAGACGCAAGTGACTGTCACCAGCCGAAGCCCAGACCGGTAAGTAATACTCCAACACCGGCAGTTAAAAAGCATCTACGGACTACATCTTCGTAGCCAAGCACAGAATTTACTTCACACAGAAGCCCAATCTTACTCGAAGCCCGTGGCACAAGACACTTAATTTATGCTTCAAATGTAAGCTTCTCAAGAGAGGCAACATTTAGAGTCTCAAGGGGGCTAGACCTCTGTAACAAAGTGTCATCCATCCTGAGTGGCAGATGCAGGAGAAAAAGTGTCCAAGACCGATTGGAAATCATTGTTTTAATCTTGACGAGAATTATCCTCCTACTTTAGGAGGTGCACCATGCGCTAATGCACCACGTGTCCCTATTTAGAGACTGGGCTGGAACATTAGGCACGCTAGAGTGTGGGATCAGTGGTATCAAAGTGGAATTGTCAGCATAGTTGATCATCGTTCTTCCAGTGAAGGGAGCAGATCATTAGTGTACATCACGAACAGCAGCTGGAGAAGCAAACTACTCTGAGGGATGCCCGATACCACTGCAACCGGAGCTCCCAAAAAACTTTCAACAGACGTATTGCTTTCTTGCGAAAACAAAATCCTGCATGAATGACAGAACCTTACCACCCACATCAAATGTCTCCAACTTCTACAGTAGACCCCTAGAGTTGACCCTGTCGAATGCCGCATTTACTTTAGTCCAGGTATAGTAGGTGTGCCTCATAACGACGATGTGCGATCAAGACAACAGTGCACACCGTAATCAAAAGCAGCTCTGTACGGAAATTGACCGGCAGGCAGCAGCAGGCGAGCAACTTCAGCAAATGATCCAAGTTAGAAACCTCCAATTTCTCGACCACCTTCGACACAATGGGCGTCTGCTTATTAGGATTGTAGTTCGAGACATTTGGCGACACTGGGCAGTTGGGAAGGGACATAATGATACGAGTAGGCCCACAATGGGCAAAATTTCCTAATCGTATCATGCAGTTAAAGATCATTCCTAGCTTTGGGGCAACAACACAAGAAAATTTCTTATAAAATTAAGGAGACATACCTACCCGATCAACACCACCATGAGGATCAAGGTCCTCAAGAAGCACTCCATTAGCGCTAAACCAGAGTGCCGAAGCGGTTAAGCCTGCGTCTCCCCACCAAAGGCATTCAACCGAGGAAGAAACGAGGGTTGCACATATGTCCATAAGAGCGTGAGACCCATGAGCCAAGGTATTCCCACGCAGAACCAATAGAAATTAGGAAGAGAATGAATCAACATCATTGGAAGCATGAAAGCGCAAAGAAGTAAAGTGAACCCAAAGAGAGACGTGCAGAGGGCCTATCTAAGACTAAGGTAACTTGTAAGTTCTCACTTAGGCGCTGCTCTTCAAATCATATATAGGAAAGGCGACCCCAATTAAAAATTGAATATATTGTAAGGCATTTAGTGCAATAATTTTACCACAATATGAACTTTCGACATTAAAAGTATTCTGTTCTGTGCTAACCTCTTTGACTCTCGATGTATAGTTTTCTGTGATACGTCAAATTAAAGGAAGCACAGCAGATAACGAGAAGTGTTGTGTGTTACATAAAATTCATTCGGATAGACAAAGTGTGTACAGGTAGACAAGGGGGTTCACATATTAGTATACAGCGGGTGCTTTAGGTAAGGTGAGGCGTGCTAGGTGAGGCGATAATAATAACCAGATCATTTGTTTTCCTACGGATGCTTACACGGTACTTACTTCAGGTAATACCAAGTGCAACGGGTTAAATAATGCGCCCTAGGTAAGACAATGTGCTTTGGATGACGTCAGATGCGACGTAATAAATGTGGTGGGTTGGGATGGAGAGGTGCGTATGCTAGGGTAGACACGGTGTGTTAAAGTAGATACAGTGAGTTGAGATGCAAAGTTTTTCGTAGTTGACGAAATGCGTTACTGTAGACGAGGTGAGTTACGACATAAGAGGTGTGCTATAGAAGAGGTTTCGGCGTTTTGGTAAGCAAGGTGCGTTGAGGTAGGTAAAATGTGTCAGAGTAGACGATCTGCAGGAACACAAGACTATCTTGGAGTAGATTAAGGTTCATTAAACCGGATGACCACGTACGATATTCTTCGGCGTTATCAGCCGCGACAGTGACCATAAATTGACGTATTTGAACAAAGCGAAAACTAGAACGCCTTATGGCGTGCGTAAGACCATCACCCGCGGTAGGGGGCAACGTCAATGCAGTCATTTTTGATCAACATATTTAGGGCAGATCAAAGATTAGCTCTTCAATAATAACATAGGAAAAAATAGAACGCCTCGTGACATGACGATCTGCAACGGTGGAGGAAAATTAAACGCCTTCATTTGTTATGACCAGCTGGGCTTAGTTTTTTGGCATGGGTCACTTCTAGGTAACCTACCAAGCTCCCTAGAATAAATGATGAACATTGCTCAACTCCTTCGACCACGTTTTCTGTGGGCAGACAAATATATATATATATATATACCTACAAATATACTTGAATCTTCAGCGAAAACATTATCACCTCTCTCACTTCGTTCACAGGTGATAAAAACTGAAAGGTACATATTTTTGTGAATTCTAACTCGCTCCACACTTGGAGAAACACCCGAAAGCTTACTAATGGCTGTTATTTTAAGTGTGAAAGTACTAGCAATTTGAAATTGGCTACAATATTTTGGGACAGTTTAACACTGCACAAAATGAAACTTGGCAGCGCGTTGCGGCGTGGTGACCTGATTAATAGAGTTATTTCTACGCTGATCACGCTGAGGGAAGTCGTAAGGGGCCCCTCGACTTCAATGTGAGGCTCCTCAAGAGTCGTACCTCAAACAAGGTGCGTTAGGCTTAAACTAAGATATAGTGTAATAACGTTGCCTTGGTTCATTCCACATAGAAAAGAGAAAACAATAAATAGCCGTGGAATTTCCGCGGGTCCCGCTATTCTTTAGTAATAATTTGCTGGTTCCTCTCTAAGTTCGTTCGTGCGTTTGTACAACCGTTACACTCTCAAATTCAGATGGGAAAAACTTAAGGTCATGGATACCACCCCGAGAGAAAAGAACATAAGACAAGTTTTCACCCTTTTAAGTTGCTACTATGTACTTTCAGGTTATTGGTAAAAGATTTTTTTGTGCCTTGGAACATATATTGCGCTTCGTATGCATAATACGGGTCTGAGATACCCTTGAAGAGCCGTGTTTTTCTTCTCTTCCATTTTTGTAGGTTTCAGCTACTAATGACTTGTTCAAATCAACAACGACGGCTCTAATTTCTGCCCACCGCAGGTGGATATGAAACTATGGAAATAAAAAAAAACACAGCAGCCAGTTTTCTAGATTTGTCAGCCGCATTTGATCTGCTCTGTCCGGTAATTTTTCAAGCCAAAGCTTGACTGTACGGCTTTGATTCCAGGAGTGTCAAGTGACTGGAATCCTTCATCAAAGAGAGAAAACAACGAGCAAAAATAGGCGGACCCTCTCGTCAGAAATTATGATTAACATCGGCACCCCGCAGACAGCCTCATGAGCCTAGTGCTTTACTCGAGTCACGTGGCCGATCTCCCACAATGCACAAGCAAGTCCTGAGATGTCATTACGTACGCGGACGATACGCGAGTGTTTCTGTCGCTGACCGTTGAAAGGCTGGAAAAAGCAAAAGAAAGCAACCTGAAGTTTTTGCATGCAATAAGTTGGTTGCCAACCGGTCCAAGACGGTCTTCATGACCTTCGGCATGACCTTCCAGGGCGAGGCAATTGCTGAATCTTACAATGATCGCTTTCTCGGCCTGTATGTATCATCCGATCTGGATTGGCGGTCGTACATAAAAGATCATCTTATGCCATCACTGAACTATAGAGCTGAAATACTAAAATGTCTACTAGCACATGTCGCACGACAGCCGCTAAGAACGCTAATCCAGGCCTTAGTTTACAGTAAAGTCAGATACGGACTGCCATTATATTTAAAAATTCGACTTAGTGAACAAGACCCAAAGTGCGGCCTGATGAATCAAATTCAAGTGATATCGAACGACACGATGAGGCTACTTGGGCAAGAAACGGTCAGACAGGGTGCCCGTGATGGATCGCGTGGAAAAAAAGTGGTCTGCCCTCTTTGAATCGACTTGGGATTGAGGCCACTTTGGTGGAAACATGGAAAATTTTCAAATTCAAGACTGGGCCGTGTCTGTCCATGATGAACATGAGACCCAACGTCAACACTAGATCACAGAGTCATGGTGACGTTCTTCTGAGCATTAATTGGAAACGTGACTGCTTCATAACTCGGGCAACAACCCTGTGGAACAATAACCCGGAACTGCGAAGTATTGAGAAGATTAGCCAAATGAAGAAAGAAGCGAGGAAAATTGCGGAAAGATTCCCATTGTAAATTGTCGATCTTTTGTAGAAAATAGTCACGTAACATGTTGTCAGAAATGTAATTGACATTTTTTAAGCTGCCGTACCTTGTACCTACGTAAAAGTGTCATAGTGCACTTGGCAACATCATACTAATACACATTTAGCAATCATTCTGCTGAAGGCTCCGTCCATGCGTCTGCACGTTACGCCTTTCGCTCGAAAGAAGTTCAACTGTAGCTGATTTCTTTTCGCGTCTTGAAAAAAATTTCAGTCAGTTCCTAAGTCAAGCTATGGCGATAATTTTACACGCATGTGTATCATATCTACCGATTTTCAACGTTATTTTTCTCACACCAGATTATGTTCTCTGCTGGTGGCGAAAGGCATATTTGATAGGGTCACTTGTGTAGCCAGGATACGGTAAGGCAGCACAGAGGGGGTAGTATTGAACACTTCAACTATAACCCTAACAGAATTTTCCGCCGCGGCAGAAGCTTAACAGGGCTGCCTGACGGGTTGTAATACGTACTTAATTACATGATGAATGTCCGTGATTCACGGGTGGTACAGGACGTTGCAGCGGCGGCTGTACAGCTGTACTAACGCAAAAGATGTCCCTCTACACAATTATACAGATGATTACGTTGCCGCGAACGTACCGTGGACTCTACCGCTATGATGAATATCTAAAATAAGACTAATTTCATTTAGGTTATACACAACGACCTGCGGCAATGGTGAAGTTTTGAATATAGCTCGTATCT
>LQNS02278150.1:6531211-6543934 GCA_001587735.2 Parhyale hawaiensis
GAAGTATACGCTCTCAGAGTGTTCCAGCCTTGCATAAAATTGTTTAGTGAGATGTTATTGAAAGAGATGGTGGCAAATTGTTGATATACGTGAGTCAACGGTAGTAACACTAAAAATCCAATGACAAATGTTCGAGGAAATAAGCGACCTACTTTTCATTGCAAATTCTAGAAGTTTAGTGCACTGAAGATATGAAAAGCCAATAATAAATTCTACCTCGAGTAGAGCCCAATAATTGTTTTTTAAATCAATCCCTTATCTTCTTCCATCAAATAGAATAATTTGTTACGGAAAGTCATGGAAATTTTTGCATTCATAAAACATTTTGGCATAATTGCAGCATTATAGCAATCAGCGTGTTGCATATTTTTATTGTGATCTAATTTCCTATTTTAAAGTCATGATCGACGAAAAGGAAAGTACCATTACATTTTTATTTAGGCGTCCGCTACAGACTTGATGCAACTGGAATGATTTGAAATGATCAGTACTTTAATTCGAAAAAAAAAAATCTCAAAATATATATCTATATTCTTCCAAATTTATTTTGGGGAACGTGTGACGCCCGTTTTCCTCACGTGCAGAAACCCAGTAAAATGTATGATTTTATGTTCGTCTTTTCCTGCTATTTAAATGATGTTCCTATCGCTGAAATGAGTCGTGCAGAATATTGATTTTATAGCCTTAGTTACCAATATAAACGTGCGCATCATGTTTTCGCGTCTCTGTGGACAAACTTTCGATGCAAAATTTTCGAATAAAAATTTACTTTCTTATTATTAAAATATAAGTGTATCCGAAAAGTATGGTCCTACTTTAATTGCCGATGATTCGTGTATTTTTAAAAATCATGATACCAGTCCTTTAACATCACTTTTTCTTTGCCGACAGCTTATCTCTCGTTTTTTTTTTGCAAATTTTGAAAATATTTTTAGGAACGAGTAACGGCAATTTCCGTTACTTTTGATAAAATCTACCCGGGCGTTACCGTTACTCGTTAATTTTTTTTTTCAAATATTGCTAAGGCGACACCGTTACTCGTTATAAAAAGTAACGCCCGTTACGTAAGCCTTTACAGTAACTAGTTACATGCCCATCTCTAATACCCGCACATTATGGCCCAAAATCTAGATAAATAGAAATATATCAGAAAATTAGATGATAACATTTCCGTGAACGCGCACTTCTGAACCTAAGTCAGGCAGCATTACAGTAGCAGCTGTGCAGTATAGTCTATAGTCGCCCACTAGCAAGCAGGACTAAGGTACTCTGGCGCACACATCCTCCTCACTGTTTGACAGGAGTGCAATCGTAGATTGTAAAAAAAACTTTAGAAATTATAAATATAAGACAGCAACAAGGCTAGAAATGAAAAATAGAAGCGATAATACGTTCAGCTCGTTTAACTTAAAGCTCACGATCAAAAGTTACAACATGCAGTTGGTAGTAGGAGCAGAAGCATTGGCAGCAGCACTGTCACTGCTATAGATGTAATTCACAATCATAGACGAAGCGTAATTGAAGTCCCAATTTAGTGCATCATGGATTAGCCGCAATATATCAGAAAGAAGAGTAGGCTTCATCGAAGTCTGACCCATTCTGTTGTCTGGGGCAATTCTCACTGCAGTGCTACTGTGCAGTTACATTATCTGCAGCTTCTGTAGTTACCGTGAAAGTATAAAAATGACTGGAGCATTCACCCTGTACTGCCCAGTGGTATTTTCTTATATTCAAATATGATTGGCTTTAAAACTACTCACAGGTATTATTTTTTTAATTAAATAGGTAAAAGAATAGTTGAATAAATGATTTTTGAGACCCTGAGGAAAAAACTTGAATATTGATAAAGTCATAAGCATTTTTAGTGGGCGGTACAAATTTGTCTCGCCTTAGCGCTCAAGCAGCTGAAAAAAAATAGTAACGGATGGGGTTAAGATGGCCGGCTCGCTCATTTCCTGAACGTTAGACTTTCTCATCTGAAGCCAAGGAGGAAGGTCTTTATGTCAGGGACTGTAGGGTCATAGTGACAGGAGGAATGCTGTATCAATCGAGCCACACACTTCTCTCTGCTCTAGTAAGCTTTTATTTTCGGCCCGAACTAGTGCTAGTGGGGTTCCTAGAAAGACCCTTCAAGGCGGCTTTCCCTTCGTCGTTTCCTTCGGTTGCTGTTTCCCTAAATATGTTGGTGCATAAAATTGTGAGAATAGCATATTGCAATGACCAACATACTCACAGTTGCGCCTGCCTTCTGCTGGTACGCACATACAAACAAACCTGCTCACGTACAGACTCGAACTACGATCTGCTGTTCCCATGTGCGATGATCATCAGTACATGGGAGCCACGGAGTACCGAACATACTACATATCTCTTGTCTCTCCCCCTCTCTGCACCCCCAGTGTCGGGGATAGGGAGGCTTGAACTCTGCATGCTCCCAATAGGCTCGTATTTCCCCGATAGTTGTTAAATAACAAATATCTGCTGATCTGCAGTCAATTCTTTATGAAGTAATGTGGATAGGAGGTGCAGAAATCGCCTTCTCTACCACACCACTCATGTCAGGAGTGGTGGAGTCGGAGGTTTTGGGTGGAGTCGGAGGCTCCACTTGTTCCAGGAGTCAAGGTGGGAGATTTAAGGTAGAGTCGGAGAAACACTCACTAGCAAAAGGAATCTGAATAACACACTCTGTAGTATCTGACTCCGACTCAGGAGGTCATCTACAGCAAAAACTCCTAATGGACGTACTGTACCTCTTACTAGTGGGAACTCATAGTAGACAAATAATTATTTGTAATTGTGTAGCAAAGACACTTCTAAGAGACGCATTCTATTACATGAAGTTTACTGAACCTCTGCTGCAGGTATAAAATACGTATTACTAAAAATGCTTTTTTGGATATAAGCAAATCTTGTTGGTTTATATAGTGCTATAGTTTTTACTGACACGTTGTGGTAAAAAATTATCATTGGAAAACTGTAGTGTATCGAAATCTGAACCTACCGTTTTCTGTTCTTTCAATGATTGAAGGACATCTTTGTGCACTGACAAAACGAAGATATAATTTTTTTAGATGATGAGTATGGAACGTCAATTTCGATCGCTTTTTTCGATAACTTAGGTCGGGCAACCTGCTGCCATTATTCATGAGAATCCAGTGGGCGTGGCAGTGAGACTCGTTACTTCAATACAGTATAACTAATGTCAGCTCTATTTGTCGCCCTCCTGGATTCGTCACAATGGTCCCGTGATAGAGAAAATGTGATGCAGGGGGAATTTTGATGAGTAATACTGAGAAGAAGATAACTTTTGAGAAGAAAATGTCCATTTTTGATATGTTCAGTCGGAGTATGAAAGCCTGTGACATTACAAGCTGTCCCAGCAAGTCCTCATGTAGTTGATAGCTATGAGTAAAAAAGAGAGCAAATTATGAATTATTGTTGTTTCAAAAATTCTGAAAAAAATAAAAATAAACTGAAAACACTACCACTTGCCTATTGCCACACGTACGAACCACCCGATTGCCAACCTTTCATAGCTATGGGTGCGTTCTCAGTAAAAGAAACGTCATATTATCGCAGTATTTCCTTCACGATTGAACATATTATAGAAAACTCTTGCTCTCTGAAGACACAAAACCTCATAGTAGATAAGCTATCCCCGGAATGCAACCCTTAATTATCCATTAGCAGTACTCGATGTATAGGAGGATCTTGTCTAGCATAATTTCATCCAAAGTTCAACACCTATATGGTGGAAATGAAGCGTACAAGATTATCGGAAGTAATGGCCAGTACCGAGAAAGAAATGCAATTTTTTCTCATTTGAATGCAGTGCTCAACGAATTAGGGGCGCAGCATTCTGAGGTATTCATTCTTATCAGAAACATTCTTAACGCTAACACATGGGACATGAGTCTCCTTTGTATATTTGTATATAGTCTGCGGATTTACACTTGTGACCAGGGCTTGCTGTAGGTCCACCAACTACGGATCATTCCTGACAGTACAAAAAACTACAACAAAAAGTGAAAGTAATCCTTTTCCTGAAGTTCACTCATGTTAGCACATGTCATTGCAGGTAGTGTGACGAGCGCAGCCTCGACGGGTACTGAAGACAGCGTACTCCGTGACCACCCCTGCATGGGAAACATCCCTTCCCCTGCTAGTGAAGGATAGTGAAGATTCAAGTTGGTTCCATCATTAAAAAGTATTTAGAGTGTTTCTTCTAAAAGTTTGAGTTTTCTGAACATATTCCACTATAGAATATTCGACATTCATATGCTCATAATCCTGGCATGGAATCCTTAAGCGTTCAAACGTTCCCACTTGAGCAACTCTTCGATGAGTTGCTCTTCAAAGTATTCGGCTACCTATCCACGAACGAGCTCTGCAAGGTGGTCCAGGTGTGTAGCAGGTTCCATGCAATAGGCATGCGTTCTGCACTGTGGAGTCGCTTGAGCTTGGGGCATGTAACAAACGAAAACTTGCCCCTAGTAACAAGCATCATGCGCAGGTCCAAGAAAATTACCTCCATCAGCTACGACCCTCATGAGACGAAACTATTACCACACACTCTACCTTGCTGCTCGTCGCTGAAGAGATTGGATCTTCAGCATGGTTGGGTACCTGATTCAGAATGGCAGAAAATCGCCATGGCCTGTCCTAACCTCACCCATTTCAAATACACCAACTTCATTAAGTCAGACAATGAGCACATTGTGTTGGAATTTTTGCGCAAACTGAAGAGTCTTAAAAGTGTATCGCTTTCTAATTGTGAGGACATTTCTAAATTATGTATTGGCCTCCCCTGCGCTTTGCCAAATCTGAGTGACTTGCGTCTAGACTGTCGGAGGACACCCGCGGAGGCTGTGTGTCTTATGTTGGGAGGGTTGCAGGATCGCCTTTCGGAACTCTCTTTGCAAGTCTCGCTGGTAAACAACCTAATGGATCACATTAGGCACTTCCACGTGCTGACGAGCTTTACCCTAAATGTCTATGACCCTCGAGATGAACGCTTGGAGCCAGTCTGCTGTATTCACTACCCCTGGTCGGATTCAATCTTGACACAGTTTGAAGCTGAAAATGCGGTCTCTCTTTGTGGAATGCATTGCCCTGGCCTAGTTACGCTTGCCATTCATCGCTGTGCAATGAGTGACTCTATTGCCGCAGACTTGATTTATGCATTTCCGAATGTCCAGACTCTACAACTGATAGAAATGCCTAGCATAACCGATGCCGATCTCATCCACATCGTCAACGGCTGCAAGAAGCTGTGGAACCTCACCGTAGAGTGTTGCCCCTTAGTTACCAGAGACTGCTTCCTATCTATGAACAACCTCAGCTTTGAGAAACGAGGCACCGTGGAGGTGACATACCTGCGCTGCACTGGATTACCTGGTCTTCTTTCGTTGGATTATCGTTCGTATTGCAAGAGCGTTGAACACTTCCACATTTCGCCAGACAATGCAGTGCACTTGTCATACGGACGCTTGCCTCCGCTGCTTGCTCTTTCTCACGGAAACAGTCAGCGATCTTTTGGTGATTTGCCTGATGATCTTCAGCTGAGAATATTTTCTTTTCTTGACCAAGAATCTTTGTGTCAAGCTCAGCTAGTGAGTCAACAATGGAGGCAGCTTGCGGAGCATCCCTCGCTGTGGGAGACCGTGGAGTTTAGTTACTACCAGAAGCAGCACCTAGCGAGCTTCTGCCAGTTCTTGCAGAGGCATCCTGAAGTTCGAGTTTTGAAATGTTACAACGTTACTCTAGAGAGTCTGGAACAGATCATCCCATTTTGTCCGTTCATTACAGGCCTGCACGTCTCGTCACCAACTCCAAAATTCTTGAACAAGGTTACTGAAGTTTGTCCAAATATCACTGATCTCAATGTTCGTCATAATGCAGGTAATGTTAGTAACCCAGATTTTCTATGCTCACACTGGTGTCAACTTAGGCTTCTGTATTCTAGTTCACTGAAGATGAACGAGCTTCTAACTTTACCCTCGCTCATTGAAGACTTAGAGCAATTGGTAATTGTTATTGACGATTGTTATAAAAGTCCTAGGTGGGAAAAATACAGGTCAATTGCTAGCAATATCGTCCAGCTATCTATCCGCATGTCTTATGAAATGTTCGAGGCTGTCAGGCCGTTTATTCTTAAATTCAGTAATGTGCGACAGCTCGAGTTTCGGATTATATCCCGTAAAAGATACACTCTGTTTCCTGAGGAACTTTCAAAGTTTTATCCAGACAGAGAAGGTGCCCATGTGGAACGTGAAGCCAAGCGATTTTTAATCCCATTTAAGTCCGCTGTCTTCCACACTGTAACAAAACTCTACATCATGACAGATGGCGTCTTTGAGATTAATGCAGAAATGATCCCCTCTGCATTCCCGAACCTAGGTCATCTTCGGCTTGTGTACGTATACCCGAATTTAGCTCATCCTTTGCTCCTGTACTCGTCTGGATTATCTAACTATCGTATTGCTTATCTTGTTGACAATTGTAAGAAATTAGGAAAGCTCGACATTGCTGTGATGAACGGTTCTGTTACCAGAGATATCTTTTGGAATATGCAAGAACAGCGTTGTCCTCGAACACCCAGACTTCGAGTGAGGTTCCAATACGCCCGCAAACTGCCCAATAAGCAGCATGTGACCGAGATTTTTTGGATAGGCTCTGCTTAAGCTTGAGAATGTACGTTGCTTCCTCGCAGAACAGGGCGGTCCTGTATTTCTTGGGATTTTACCCAGTTTGTGTGAGATTTCATCCTCTGCCGTAATATATACTGTATAAAGACTGCAGATCAAAAGTTCGAGACAGCATGAAAATTTGAAAAACTAACAACGTTTTAGTGATCCTTACATAATACAGTATAACGCTTCGTATATCATTTACTTATTTATTTATATATTTCGTGTCTGTATTTGAACGAAATGGCTAGGCGGAAAGTAGGCTACGTATCAGATTTTGTAATCTAGCTGCGTTACCATGGAGATCGATGACCAGGTTGCAGAACATTGCAAAAGTGGTATCTTTATCGCTTTATTTGAACTTACTTCGTTCTTGAAACGCATCTTGAAATCGAAACAATATATTATTTGCAGCTTGTGGTGTCTGACTTTATACTTATTCTCTCAGGTCACGTCAAATAATTTTGGCAAATGATCGAAGCTCTCAGGAAGCCGAGATTTTTCATGGGCATTAGATAATTATTTCTTCTAGCTTACTGTCTTTCTTTGACGGAACAGTTTTCGTTTCATTGGCCAAAACTTCAACATTCCAATAAAGCAGATATTTGCGTTTGAAAGACAGTATTATGGCTACGGTCCGCTCACATTGCATTGCAATGAGCTGACTGGAGTTGCCTTCAAGTTTATTGCAATTTTTTACTCAAATTTTTACTTCTGTCTGTCAATATGGAAGACACACGTTTGAAGAACATGGGAATGGAGATGAGAGAAACTAGACGAGAAAGCAAAGAAGAATCAATGAAAAAAATGAAGAAACAAGTCAGAAAAGAGAAGATTCCGCTCCGGCCAGTATTAAGCAAATATATCGATTATTGGGCGATTTTTTCATGCACGGGTCCAGTTGAAAACATATATAAGCTTCTTCACATAGGGATTAGCAATTTCTAAAGGTAAAATGTGAAGACAAAAAATATCTACATATTACAATTGATGACGAAATGTAGATTTTTGTCAATAAATGAGTTATTCAGTAGATCAAAATTATAAGACCAGGGTAACAAATGTTTAATTTTAGGTCAATTTCCTGCGTTTTGGATCGCTTAGAGGCTTGCACTGATAGTGTGCAGGTATCACTGTAGTCTATGTCCACAGCAAACAAACTATCCGCATTAGAACGTGGTCGATATGTTGAACTGCAAAAGGAGGATTTGTCGCATCGCACAGTCGCAGCTGAGATTTACCGTAGTAAAACTATGAATTGCAACTTCCCAAAGGACCCTAAGGTAATGGAACAGGATAATCTAGTGGTCGATCTACAAAAATTTCCCCTCGATTGAGTAGGAGAAATAAACGGGTTGCTTCTCAAGTAGAGGACGATCCTCCAGGCAAATCAAGGCAGTCACAGATGCTGATTGCAGTTCAATAACCATCAGGTGACACAGAAGAGCATAAAGAACAACTAGCGTCTGAAAAGTCCTCTGTTGTTGCCGCGTCACAAAGTAGCCCGTTTACAATTTGCATAACACTGGAGCAAGACACTGAAAAGTGGTCTAAAGTTTTGTTTTCTGACAAAATAAGTTTAAGCTGGATGACCCTGATGACATGCAACGGTACTGGTATGACAGACAGATGCCTCCTGAAATGTTTTCCGATCGTCATATTGATGGGGTTACTCCGTTATGGTCTATGGTACCTTTTCCTGCATGGGAGCCATGAAGTTTCATGAGGTGCAAGGTCGTCAAACAGCTGCTGGTTATGTCGGTTTGCTATAAAGATCATCTTTGTCGGCGGTGAGCAGTCGTTTGAGTGGTGATGAATGGTTTTTCCAGTAGGATAATGCAGTAGTCTACACTTCCTTCCAGGCTATGACCTTTCATGAAAATGGGGTCCCTGTTTTACGTCATTCAACATATTCGGCAGACTTATTCCCAATAGAATTATTTTGGGGGTGGATGGCGAGAGACGTTTTCGGAAATGGTTATCAATTTATGACAGTAAACGAACTTCGCGATGCTATCTTTAGGAGCTGGGACAAAATCCCTCAAAACCTCACGAAAACCTTCGTTTCTAGTATGCCACAAAGATTTTTTTCTGGTTGTCAGCAAAAATGGAGGCAGTCCTCATAACTTAGTTGAAAATCTGCTCAACACACCTTCCATATCGAAAGGTTACCAACTATTTCTGTTTGTAGTCTTATTATTTTGATCAACTGAAAAACTCTTTATTTAAGAAAAATATGCATTTCCTATTACATATATTGCTACAGTAGATATTTTTCGTCTTTCTCACCTTTTACCTTTAGGAATTACTGATCCCTAGTAGAAGGAGTTTATTTATTTACTGCTAAAACATTGTAAATTTATAAATTCTCCAGTGGTCTTGAGCATACGTTTTGATCAGGAGTTTACGTGCATGTTTGTTTTTTACTCCACTGTTTCTAAGGCGTAATTGCAACTGAAATTTGCCCTCCAGATTCATTCTAAGCTTGCGAGAGTCCCAAGCACTTGGGAGCCGATGGACCATCGCACGGCTCGACGATCCGCGGTACGCTAGGGGGGAGGTCGCCCAGCGGGTAAACTTCTGTCATGGGACGGAGGCGTGGGGGAAAGAGCGCTAAGCGCAACTGAGTTGCACGGTGTAAACGGGACTAAAGTGTTGCGTCTGACTAAATTTTCTGTAACGCGCCTCCATGGGTCCTTACCGAGCATTTTGTGTACAGTTGTATTTTATGTCAGAATAGATACGCGTGGCCATTCGATCGTGTCCGTCGTATCCTCCATTTATTATCACCCGTGAACGAAGTGAGAGAGGTGATAACGTTCCCATTTAAGACTTAAGTACCTATATATTCTTGTTTATGAAATGGCATACATATATTGTAGAAGTCAATTAGACACGGTTAAAAGTTTGTTACCCACGACGCGCGTTTCAGGTGAGAGGCTCAAAATTGACCGAATGTACTTCGTTGAAATTTTGCTGAAATTTTGGCTGGTTATCACAACACGTTGTAACTATGGTACTGAGTTTCTGAAAAATATAAATGTGATTTTCGTTCCAGCAAATGTTCTTCTATCCTTGAATAATAGAACGCTTGGTTTATTTATTTATTTCGTGTCCTCTCTTAAGTAAATAAACAGGCGGAAAATAGGCCTGGTTGCATAAGATGGCGAAAGGTTCTTTCTCCCTTTATTATCTGAAGGCACTTCTTGCTTGAAACATTTCTTGAAATCCAAGTCAAGATACTTGCAGCTTCTGGAGTCTGTTTTATAACTTTTTTCTTTCAGGTCACGACGTATAAATTCGGCAGATGGTTAATGAAGGGCTCTGGAGGTGACGACTTTTCACGGGTAGTAGACAATTATTTCTTCTAGCTTACCGTCTTTCTTTTAAGACGGAGCAGTTTTTGTTCTTCTTTTTTCTTTCGTTCGTTTTTCATAGGGGGCGCAGCTTCTCGCAATTCTCATCCACAGCGCTTGATCTACCACCCAATCGTCTCAAGCTGCTTCTCCCTGACATCTTTTCAAACTCTCGCTCCATCGCAGTTTAGGTCGTCCGCTACTCCATCGGCCGTTTTCTCTTCACAGGCCAAAATTACAGCACTTCAAATGAAGCAAATATTTGAGTCCGTAAGACGATATCAACGGTATCATTGCTACGGAGCGCTGACATTGTATATAAGCTGACCTGAATAGAGTTGCATTCAAATTTATTAGAGTGTTTTATTCAAGCTTTTACTTCTGGCTACCAATATAGAAGATTTAAGGATGAGAGCACGAAAAAGGATCAACGAAGAAAATGAGAGAAGCAAGTCAGAGATAATTCCGCAACCGGCCTATAGGTATTAGGCAAACATATCGATAATTGAGTGAGTTTTTTTTTTTTACGCACGGGTCCACTAGTATTGAAATATTATCCGCTGTGTCGACACCAAGTTCTGCACGAATGCAGACACACAGAGGCGCCGAAGCGATAGTCCACACCCTGTCGAGCTAAAGTTGCCACATCAGCATGGCAGAATTCATAACAATAGCTATGCATCCTACAATAGACAAAGACACGTCACATAACATTGCAAAACGGAAATTAGAAGCGCAGACTGCAGAAGAAGACAGTTCAGTACTCCCAAATTCTGAAGAAGTACTGGAACATACAAAGCCCAGTTCGGAGACAGTAGCGATCCATCCTCTAGTACAAGGGTTCCCAACCAGGGGTGCGAGGCATCATTCCAGGCGGTGCGAGAGGCGTCCGCTCTAACCCTATTAGGCAACATCGTAGATTTTCTCTACAGTAGTTTCTTCACCACATGGTTGACTATTCACTGTAAAATTATGAGCTCACAGGTGTCCTGCAACGTGTATACACATAAAAATAATGAATATTGTAGAATTATCTCGCATATTGAGAATTTTATGAAATAATTCTTAAAAGATGGCTGGGACCGAAGGCATCTGTGAAACAGCGGAGGTTAGTTCAACATTCAACAACAGCTGCTGCCCACACCCACACTGCGGCTCGTCGTATGAGGTTGTGTTGCGGTGTTACCTGAACCGCAAAGATGGCAGAAGCCTCAGTACATGCTCTGTGAAACTGCATTCTCAAACGTAAATTTGATATCTAAACTGTAAGAACACTTTGACAACCGATATGGCCGAGCCAATCTTGAGTGCCAGGTTAAAAAATCTTGGCGAGCTCATACAGCTCGCTTTGATTCTCGGGCAACCCTTTTAAATTAGATTTCCTACGTTGACAAACCAGTGAAAACAATATTAACGGCCTCATCCCGACTGGCGTTTATGGTAGCGAAGTCTTAACAACTCATACTATTACAGAAAAGCTTATACCATGTGCATTAGTTATAGCTAGCTACAACTTTTATCAGAAATGAAGCAAGAAGGAATTTTGAATTAGTGCTGCTCTCAAATGATTTTCTCAGAGCTGAATTCTTTATTTGGATTGGAATATGTTTGGAAAAAGTTATCTTACGTGTTAAGGCTAGTCCCTAGAAAAATCTCCATCCATTTAGACGATACTGCTGATGTTTCTAATTTCAGTCAACGTATGGCAGTGTGGTGAGGTATGTCGAAGATATATCATGAAGGGGAATTTCCTTTTCTGTGAAGAATTGATATATCTGCAAGGACTATAGAGCTCGTGTTCTGCAGTTTTACATTTCTGCACAGAAGTCCGCTGGCTTTCACGTAGGAGAGTTTTAAACCCCCTTCTTACAGCTGAGAGAACAAATCAAAGTCTCTGTGGAAGAACGTCACTGTGATCTTCTTGAGGAGTTAAAAGTGAAAGAATTCAACTAATTCTTAGTGCACTTGTATGAATCATCTGAGTTCATCATTTCAACGGAAAAACACACCTATTGCATTGTTACGAAAAATTAACTGTTCAAAGATAACTTGTCTCTGTCGTGTCGTTGAGTCCAGAGAGGAAATTATTCAAAATTTCCGGCACTTATAGAATTAGTCGATAATAACGAGTTTAGGTTTGATTCCTTGCGTTTGTGCCGAAATTGTGACTAATTTTGGAAGAGGCATCAATGTCATTAAATTTTGGTAGAGGTCTTGATGGAGGGAAGCAGGAAGCTTCTGAAGAAAGGATTGTGAATACATACTCATTTAGTTTTGAATTACCAGATGACGGAAAGCTAAAAAAATTATAGTAGTGCGTCCAAACTGTGCTTCTAGAATACAATTTGAGAGCAAAACTTTGGGAAGGTATTGGTGCTTGAGTATCGTTCTGTGTTCTCAAGACTTTGTGAAACTGAGCTAGCTGTTTTCATTCAACTTGAGAGAACACACTTATGGAAGTCAAGATTTCGCTCTCTTTTGTATATTAAGACAAAACCTAAATATCGCATGGATGCACAGGCAGCCATGCGCGTTGCTATTACCAACATCGTTCCTCGTTTCCAAAAACTAATCAGCAGAAAACAGGAATCAAGGTCATTGAACTAATGAAATTTGAAAATTTCAAGATATGAGCCTTTTCGTTTTATAAATAATTGAAGCCAGTGATTATTTTCTGT